>VDFB02005365.1:0-69437 GCA_007258455.2 Sequoia sempervirens
TTACCACTTGCATCACAATCAACTTGGAATACCTTGTTGAAATATGGAAGTCCTAAAACAAGTTGTCAGTCACTTTGAACTTCAACAAATCAAAAATTCTTGCTACCCCTGTAGTCCATATGAAATATCTTTTATCTCCTCTCATGGTCTTAGTTAGTGTTGTACAAGTACTACTTAAACCTTTAATAAAATTTCTATAAAAACTTTCCAAACCATGAAATTATCTCACCTCGATAGCACTTCTAGGTGTAGGCCATTCTAAAATAGCTCACCTTTTATGGGTCCATCTTGAGACCTTCTCTTGAAACAACAAAACCCAAGTATACCAACTCCCTGTTCATAAAGATGCACTTTTTCAAGTTAATGAGAAAATTTTCTTCCCTCAACTTTTCAAAAACAAATCTGATATGAATCAAATGCTCTTCTAGTGTCTTACTAAATATCAATATATCATCTAGATAAACAATAATAAATCTTCCCAAAAAACTCTTTCAATACCTCATTCATCAACCTCATAAATTTACTAGGAGCATTGGTTAGTCCAAAATGCATGACCAAACATTCATACAAACCTTCCTTGGTCTTGAAAGTTGTCTTCCACTCATCACCTTCTTGGATTCATATTTGATGATAACCATTCTTTAAGTCAATCTTGGTGAAGTATTTAATCCTAGTCAAACAATCCATGATATCATCCATTTTGTGTAATGGAAATCTGTATTTGATGGTATATTTGTTGATAGTCCTTGAATCCATGCACATCCTCCATTTTCCTCCCTTCTTTGGTGCCAAAATAGCAGGCACTACACATGGTCTTAGGCTCTCACGAATCAAGCCTTTCTGCAACAATTCTTGAACTTGCTTGTTCAACTCTTCACTTTTGGTTGGAGACATTCTATGGGATGCTTTGTTAGGAAAACTTTCTCCTAGTATTAAATCAATTTGATGACTTATCTTCCTCACAGGTTGCATCCCCTCAGGTGCATTGTCTAAAACAATCTCTTGAAACTCTTGTAAGATATCTACAACCTCCATAGGAACATCTTCCACATTTTCACAGTCAAATTTAGGAATCAAAGAAAAACAAACCTTTTCATGCCTCATACTATCTAGGAATTTTCTTGCATCCACTAAAAAAACTCTTGCATTACCACAAACTTGAACCAAATCTTCTTTCAAAGGTTTCAATTTATGCTTCACACCATCCTTAGTTATGGTATATGTATTAGCACAACCATCATGCATTTCTTTCCTATCATACTGCCAAGGCATAACTAACAAAATATGACATGCATCCATAGGAATTATATCACACAATATTTCATCAAAATAACCTCCTATTTTAAATTTGACCAAACATTGTTCACTGATCAAAAGCTTTTGATTATCTTGTGCATGCATGATATTTGGTATGGTTTCAGGTGCTTCCTCCTCTCTAGCTTCAATTTTATCACCATTTCTTCGAGTACCAAGTTATCCATGATTCCACTATCTATGATGACATTACAATCTTTCCCTTAACATTTGCATCTTTTCTTGAATAATCTCTTTCTCTGAATTGGTTCATCTTCCTCATTCAACAATGCTCTTCTTGTCATCAGAACTTCACTCCTGCTTCTTCAAAATGCAATGAGCGTGCATCCTCCTCATTGATGTTTGTTGCTCTATTCTGATTTTCTAATCTTCTATTGGCCCTTTCTTGATTATGAGGGTAGTCATAAGCTCTATGACCCTCTTCATCACATCAAAAATAGTTTCTGTGAAAGCCACCTCTTCTTAATCCTCTACCCGATCTTCCTCTACCTCTTGGATTTTGATCTATGGAAAGGTGATAATTTTTTTATTTTTTATTTTTGTTACTGCCTTGGTCTTCAAATTTTTGATTTTTCTGATGTCCATCATAACTTATTCCTCTGGTCCTTCTACCATGACCTCTTCCTCTTTGTTTACTTTCAAATTTTCTATTTAGTCTTTCTTCAATTTTCAATGAAAATTGATAAGCATCCTCAATGGTGGTCATTCTCACCAATGCAAATTCTTCTTGAACACTAGGTTTCAGCCAATTAATGTAGTGAGCTAACTTCTCCTTATTTGCTTTAGAATATCCTATTCAAATCAGGAACTTGTGAAATTCTTTCATGTATTCTTTCACTTTCCTCATTCCTTGTCTCATGCTTTGCATCTTTTTGAGCAGCTCCAACTCATAATCTACCGAAATAAATTGTCTCTTCATTTTTTTCCACCATCCTATCCCATTTGTAAATTTTGTCTTTCCCTTGCCTTCCTCTCTCAAGTTGGATTTCTTTCCACCAAATTCTTGCATAGCCCTTCAATTTTTTTTTGCAAACCTCACTCTGTGAGGGTCTTCAATCTCTTCAAACTTGAAATATTCTTCCATGTCATTAATCTAGTCTATCAACATTTCGGGATTTAAAATTCCATTAAAGGTTGAAACCTTCATTTTTGGTTTCTTTCCAATTTGTGAAATATCTCTCAACAATCTAATTTCTCTAGGATCTAATTGATCATGTTCTTCCTCTTCCAATTCCTCTTCAGTTTCTTCTTCACTCTCATCTCTTTCTCTATGCACTTCTCTTCTACGGATCTCTTCCTACAAAGTTTCTAGTTGCCTTCTAAGGTCTCCAATTTCATCTCTAGGAGGGTCTCTTCCTCCACCACCTCTTCCTCTACCTCTACCACGTTGGGCAACTCTAGGAGGAATTTTTATGTCAACCCACAACTCACAGGTCCTACTGTAAACTGCCTCTCTTCGACGCTCTATTTACAAGATCAAGATAACCTGCTTTGATACCACTAAGTAAAAGGGATACTCTCCCTTTAAAATATGATCACAAAACCTCACTAAAAACAATATAAGAAGGCTGCAAATACATGAAAATAATAGAATATGGAAGAGAAATCTGCAAGTTATATTATATTCAAATATGCAAAAATGTTACATCAAACTAAAGCTCATGGGCTCCCCTTCAATCCTACATGCAACACCTCCAGCAAATGTGACTCAACAATTTAGCATAATTTCAGAAGCATATGGGTATGCAAACTTCACTTTTCCAAGACCCCTTCTCCAAATTAAAAAGCATCAATAAATAGAGAATTTGTTTGGAGAAGACAATTTATTGCTTCACAAAACAACCTCCTGAAACCACCTTGAGAAATCCATGCCCAACCTTGGAAGTTTCAAAATCTGCAATAAGAAATGAGGTCCAATGCATGCCAACCTTCTCTTGGGTGCCTAAACTCTGTCCAATCAAATTTGATTGGTTATGACATCTTACAACCTCTTACATATTCCTTACAACTTGTTGGTTACACTTTATATGCAAAGACATGCAAGCAACATGCAAGATTATTTTGCAGCCCACTTTATGACATTTTATGACTCATGTACATTCAAACAAGACTCTTTTCACCTTCTCCAAAAGTGGATGCCCAAAAGGCATATTCCTCTGCAAGATGCTTTCACTGTTTTACTGTGACCTTTTCCCCATTGGATTTACATTTACATTTTCACACAAAGGGAAATTACTTTGTTGCACATGAAATTATTATTTCCTAACCCATTATAATTTTTTAAGATCAAACAAAGAAAAATTAAAATATTTTTGGTGACACAAGATTTCCTTTACACCTTAGATGCTCTTGCATCAAAAAATCACCATAGACAAGGTCAACTAACTAAAGTTACAATAACACTTAAAGACCTATGGATATAGAAATTCCAAATCTAAGTCATCCCACTACAACCAAATGGGTTAAAAATACATAACTCATAGATCCTCAATCAATGTAACATGAAATCCCATAATAAAATTAGTAACTATAGGCCTCAATACTCAAACACCAAATCAAATCTAAATCTAATTTTCCAAATAAATACACAATCAAGTACCATTGTCAAGAAACCAATCAAGAAATTAGGAGATAAGAACAACATCCTAATATATAACCACACCATGTCGCATGTCAACCACATATATGATCATGTTGTGTCAATTTTCAAATGCTCATGAACATCCAAGACACCATAATAATCACTATTTTTGTATTTGTGATCAAATGTCATTATACCAAGAATCCAAGAGTTACATGTGTATCAACTATGGCCTCAAAATAGAATAAAACTTGTGTAACTATCCCCATAATAGTATAAATTTTGAAAAATCCTATAAACTTGTATTAGGAAGCACAAAATTTGATAATTATGTATAGCATCATATAGGTCTCATAAAAAAAATCAATCCCTAAAGTTATTTCCCTTCAATCCATTTGGATGCTCACATAATAATACCCCAAATCTCAATCTCCTAAAAGTGATAAAACAAGTACAATCCTCTCTATCTATCCAATTGAAAAACAACTTGATATAATATGCAATACTTTAAAAATTATCTCCATTTCCTATTCAAATTAAAAAACCTAATTTTATATGTGAAATTTATGACCTATTAAGTGTTACAAAGTAATTCCTAGCTTCATGACACCAAAATCTTAAAAATACAAAAAAAACAACCAAACATATACCACTATGAAAGATATTTCTTACTATGAGAAGTAAAATTTTTGATAATATGGGTGAAATGTATTCCCTTGGAATAAATTCTTTCATTAAGGCTAAAGAGGGCTCTAGGTAAAGGTCATATGACTAACCATACAATTGATGTCATGTTGATGTCAATTTATATTAGTGGTGGTAGGTAGGTGGTGCTCATTCAGTGGTGATGCTCAGGGTGATGTGCTAGTGGCTCTTCATGGGTAGTAGTGGTAGACTTGAAAATGCATTTAAAATGGTTTTAATTTTTAATTTTATGAGTTTTTGAATTCCTATAGGAGGTGGTGGCTCTTGACACTCACATAACCAATTCTTAGGACTAGATGCTAAAGGCCCATTGGTCTAGCACCATTGCTAGTAGTTGAGTGAAGTCAATGGTACCATTTCAATACCTACTAATAGAAATAATATAGGTTACAAGGTATGGGTTTTGTGGACTCTACATATAGGTAGGTTTTTTTAACTCTATAGAATAATTATATAGAATTGTATGATTGAATAGGGGAGGGTGCAAAAAACCCGTTTTATTCATAGTGGCCTAAATGAGCTTGCTACAAATTGCAAATCATTGACTATCTTATACAATGGGTTGTGTTTAGTTATCCCATGCTCTAGATAGTTGATAGTGTCTATGAATAGCCAATTCTAGTTGATATTATCTTATTGTGTTGAGATATTAAGTGAGATCATCTGCTATTGTTAATGTTGTTTATAATAATGGTGCAGAGGTTGTAAACACATTAAGGGATCACCCTCCTGGGTCTTGCAGAGCCCGAAGTGTATGAGGCTTTTAAAGTTCTCGTCAGTTTGTTCAGGTCCTTCGAGTTGCCTTGGATTGGAATTGGAAATTCCATAAGTATATTAGAAGACAAACCTGGTTACATTGTAAAAAGAACCAACATACACGTCAACCACTAAACAACCACCTCTACAACTGACTTTTTAATCTTTTATGATCACATGAAACATAAAACACACAAATTTCAAGGTTGTTAACATCCCTATTGAAATGTTTTAATTTTTTTACCTTTCAAACATTAAAAAGAGCATCATTAACTTAATTATGTAATGGCATAAAAATTAAAATCATCATGAATTAATTATGTAACCACATAAGTCAAATATAATTCTATCAAGAAATTAATATCAAATAGATAATATAATCACATAACTTATGCATTTCAATGTCATTGATCTTCTTACCTTCATCTAACTCTTTTTACGTATCATCTAATCTAGATTGACATTGTAAGGTTGGTCATATCATCATCATTTATCATCGATATTAGTTTAGATAATGTCATCATCCACCGGATGTCATCTTCATGAACTTATTAGCCTACATCATCATGATCTAGTTCCCTCCTCTTCAACATCGCCATTCGGGGACATCATCGACTAAGCATTGATCCACGATCATCTACATAAATCTTCTAGTTCTTGGTATCTTCTTCTTCCCACCACATTTATTATACTTTACCGGCCTTCCTCTTTGGATCATGTCTAACAACAAATGACCAACCTGGTTTAACTGGAACTTCTGAGTAAAATACTTGCTCACATTGGCTTGGAAGAACATAGGGCTCATTTCCAGCTCGCTCGATTGACCTTGTATTAACCATGGTCAATCCATTATCATATTCAATAACAGTTCTCTCAAGATCATTTTCATTCAATGTAGCCTATACCATGGGACGAACAAAAATTAATCTAAAGGACTTAAGAGTCACACTCAAATTATATCATCCAAAATCCCATAGTATATTTTTTGAGACTTGGATGTATGTGTCACTTCTAGATGAAATAATTGATCACACGAAGGCGTAGTTATACGAATCACAAGTTTTCTTCATGTCATCAACTTGTTTGATTCGAAATTTACAACCATTTGCACCCACAGCTTGGCCAATTGTTTCACACCTCAATATGTCAAACATAAAAGTCATTGCAATATAAATGGGTTGATAATATATATTTATTCTTGGTAGAATGTATGCAGAAAGCAATCTCAAAATATGTATACACAAATATACTTGAAAATAATTAAATAATATGGGTGAATTAATATATTTATACATACTGTTTTATCTCTTAAACCATATGCTAAATCAATTTCCCCTTATAAAGATGGAATCCATTCTGATAAACCTACTAACAATGAAGCCATATGTAAATGCGTGACCAGATTGTTGAAATCGTTCAATCCATACCGTTATCCAATCAAGATTGTTGGTGATGTACAAATGTAGTGCATCCCACTCTCAACCAACTGTACCAAAATAAATTGAAATACACAAACGACGTATAATTAGTTAAATACCACAGTATACGACCTTAATTTATAATTGATGTATATTGAAGATTAAAAATTAAATAAGTACAATATACATAAAAACCATATGTAAAATGTATTCCAATTAATATCCATGACCATCTTATAATTACCTCTCACTTTCCTCAATCTACCTTTCCCCAATAGGTACTCCCCTTTGAATTTGTTAATGGAGTTGGGATCCCAAATGCGATCTAAATGGATCTTTGCTACAAACTTAGGAAGATATTTACTAATGTACACCATGGTCTGGTATACCATATATCCCTCCACCATAGAACCCTCGGGATGTGCTATTTGTCTAACCAAAGCCTTCAAAAATTTCAAGTGCCTCTCAACCATCCATATTGACCTTGTGTGTACAGGTCCACACAATGCAATCTCCTCAACTTGGTGTATAGGGTAGTGTTCTTGTGCATTGAAAATGTTGAAGGTAGACACTTTTGCATTTCACACATTAGATGAGGAATTTTTCTCTTCCAATAATTTATATCTTCTTTATGGATTTTTTTAGATGATAGCCATCTACAAGTGATTCAAGGTGCAAATATATTAACGATATTTAACAAAAATATACAATATACTACATAACAAGTAAAACAAATGGCAATTATAAGATGTATACAGCGAATTGAACAAATCTAGCTACTTACCTCATGTATTTTCCAAGATCATATATAACTTGCTTCACATTGTTGTCAAAGTTGTTTGGGAGAGATAAGAATTAAAACATCTTGCTTAACAATTATAAAATGATCTTTTCATTATTTTTTCCAAAAGTAGTAAACACAATACACTGAAAAGTACATGCATTATACAAGTGTATATAATATACCAGAATAATTACCTTAATGAAGGTATGTCAATCATGCGTTTTCATCCCTGACCCAAATTCACCTTTCTTTGTTATTATATTATTTATGTTTGTAGCAAATCCTGTGGGAAATCGAATTTTTTGAATGACTTCTTTTATAGCATTGCTTTGCTACTCCATTAATAACCAAGGAAGGGAACTTATATTAATTTGTCCTCCATCGTGTTGTTCAGTTTTGCACACACGCCCCACTGAAAGTAGGGACCCTCTTTTTGCTCTAGCTTTTGGTGTCTTTTGGCCCCTTAATTTTATTGATTTCATTGCCTTTGGAGGTCCTTTGATGTTCATCCTGCTTGCCCAAGTGATTTCCCCAGGTTGCACTTTGAAAAAACTAAGTTTTGTGCAAAATCCGGGTTTTTATCCCAATCCGGGATTTTTCGGTCTGTCCGAATTTTCCCAATTTCCATGAAATGCCGGATCCGAGCAAAGGCCGGGTTTTTACCTGCATCCAGGATTTTTCGCCCGACCCGGATTTTCCTAGATTTATTTAGTTTTCTGGGTTTTTACTTGCGTCTGGGATTTTCCACCCAACCTGGATTTTTCCGGATTTCTTCAGTTTTCCAGGTATGTGCCAAAGTCCAGAATTTTGTGCCGTCCGCGGAAATCCGGTCCACCCAGATTTTTTCGAATTTTCTGCCAGGCTTTGTGCAAATCGAAACATTGGACTAAATTGATGAATTTGATGATAAATGCTCAACACCCCATGCTTAATTTGATAGATTACACGATGTTTCACGCATTCTTGGTTCGTTTTGATGATCTATTGTTGAAATTTTTTCCTTATTTAGTCCAGTCCAAGATTTTCTTGTCCGCCTAGATTTTCCCAAATTTCTGATTCTGCCTGGCCCAGATTTTCCCAGATTTTTCCCTTGGTCTGGTTTCCCGAAATGGAAATTTTTTCGAAAATAATAATTTTCAAAATGGAAATTTTAAAAAATGACCCTGAAAATAAAAATTTCTTGAGATAAAAGGTGAAAATAAAATTTCCAAAAATGGAAAAATTTTGAAAATGAAAGTTTCCTTATAAAAATGTAAGTTTTTTTAGAAAAGGTCAAAATTTTATTCAAATTTAATTTGAAAATGTGGGCTATTAATGATGATATCTATTTTTCAGGACTAAACAAATATTAAAAGGGGGACTTGCATATGGATTCGTGCCAAAGAGGGAAATCTGGAAATGTTCAATTTAAATTTTAAAAGTGGGACCTGCCTAAGAATCTGTGCCAAAACTGTCTACAGCTGGAGGACTTTCTAGAAAACACGTGAATCTGATCTTGCTGGAGATCGTGGGCCAACATGGATAATATTCATGCATTTAATGCAAATCTTGTCCTATTTTGAAATTCTCCTGGCCAACCTGTTTTGGGGTCAGTTATTATTGTAAAATCTAATTAGGCCGACATGTTTGGGGGTTCTCTATAAATGGCATTTGTGCCTCATTTGTAAGGGGATATGGGGAGGAAAAAATATTCGGAGAAGATTTGATAGAGAGCGAATTTAGCAGTAGAGTAGAGGTAGAAGTTAGTCAATTTCTGAGCAAGTGATGTAACAGAACACATAAATTGTTGCTAAAATTTGGTGATTCAATACAATTGCAGGAATTGCGATTTTCTGGTGATCTCTTTTGTGTTGACTTATCTTGCATGGTTCTTATGATTCTATCTTTCAAATTGCTCGAGGTTGTTAGATTTAGATTTAGATCTGACTCAATGATGTTCATGATTTAATATTTGAAGTGTTTGCAGCAATCCCTGGTCCATACTTTTTGTAGCTAGCTAATTGTTAGTTGCTTTGCAAAGTTAGCCTGGACCTTTATATTCATTGTGCTTGGTTCAATTGTGGAGGTTTATTCATTTCAACTGCAATTGGGTTGTCTTGGGTGAATGTTCATGATCTGAAAATCTTTAAAACCTTAGGAGATTGCACTGTTTCTGTAAGATTACAGACTAATCTTGGTCAAGCAAAGATTGGTTTCATTGGGATTGGTTCATTTCAAGTGTTTATCATTTGCATTGTTAATCTTAAGAGTTAGAATAGAATAGAATCTCTTTAAACCCTTATCTCTTTTACTATTTATTTTGAATCTGGGTTAGTTTTAGGATTGAAAGCATCACTATATTGTTGCATCTGATGAAAATTCACTTCCAGCATTGTTCATTTGTAAGGCCCCTTGTGATTACCAGTATTTTCACATATTATCTGAGTTGTTTATGCATTGTCATGACCTGACACCCGAGAGACCTTGGGGTGATTTTCAATAATTTATTGTTGGAAATAACTTTTCAAGAGAGATAGAATATTGCATTCTGTCTGAGTTGTTGTTGTGCAGAAAACACCATCAACACATCGCTATTTAATTGAATGACATTTTTCATTGCATGATTGGCTTTCTGAATGTCACTACAAATTTTGACAATTTTTTCTTTGTCATGCCTTCCATCCAATATTTTCCATAACATTTTTGTTATATTCTTTCTGATATGCATTGTATCAAACAAATGCACAATTTTTAGCTGCTCATAGTAGGGCAACCTACTAAATTGTTTGGAATAACTTTTCAGTCCATGTGGAAGCCGACCATTAATGCCTTGATGACCTTCATGAAGCATATAAGTTAAAAAAATTAACAATGACAATCATTGTCAATTACAACATGAGTAAACACAACACAATATAAAAATATAAATTCAAAACATATCATATATGATGAATAAACAATTTGATACGTCTTATAACCTTTGATGATTAATTCTATTATATTCCAGCTTCCATGAGCAGTAACATTCTTAAATTGGTTTTGATGTAGTCTCCTCTTTCCCATTGAAAGATGTTTTGTTAGTTAGATACTTATGATTTCTATGGAGAAAGTTCTTATACTCATCAAACACCTACTTTCCTAAACTTGTTGAATGGCGAGATTTCATCTTTGGACCACAAATTGGACATGCAAATTTTCCCTTTGTTTGAAGACCTACAAGATCATATATAATTGGATTAAATATGTCAATTTTTATAATTATATATAATGAATAGATTATTTTAAAAACATTCATGATATCTACTTCATCAAATTAAATATTGTTAAAGTGCAGTTGAACGTTATAACATACCACAAAAATGTGTTAGCCCTGGGGCATCATGAATTATCCATATAAGCATTGCATGGAATTGAAATTGTCTTTGTCCTATTGGTCTGGAGACGTCATACATAGTGACACCATTCCATAACTTTAGTAACTCGTCGATAAGAGGCTCGATATATACATTCATATCTTTAACTTGGTACTTACCTAGTTGGATGAACATAAACATTACATAATTATTATAACTATTTTACTGCAATATATATAAATTAATGTACATGACTATTGAATGAAAAAAAATATGTCATTATGCAGCAAATAAGACAAATGAGATGCTACTACGTTAAATAAAATTGATGTAAAAAAATACCTGGAACAATCATTGACAACATTATGTGCTCCTCTTTATTGACATCCATGGAAGAATGCTATTGTTGATAACAAAAACATGCCACACTGAGTAAATAGATCTCAACTCTCCAAATGGATTGACACCGTCTGCTCCCAATGAAAGACTGATATTATGAGGTTCTTCTTTTACATTGCATGATGATATCAATTTAAAGCAAGCTTTCGAACCTAAATAATCATTGCATACGTGAAATAATGGGAATATAGCGAAGAACCTTGTGAGACACCTTTATTGTTAGTTGATCTGTTCGATATCTACTGATATGAAATTTCGAGCATTCTGTTGCAAATTCATGTTGTTTTATGATATATAATATGATCATTAGGCATACATCTATTGCTTGATACTCATTCGATATCTCCTTAGTAACATAAATCTCGGTATGAGTGAGGTAAAATATTTGATGGTGGTAACAAAATTCACCAATCAATCTACAACAAAAAATAATTTGTTAATATAAAGAATATTAATGGTACATATTTCATCCTTTATTTACTAGTGATGAACTAACAACAATTAAAATAGATGAAAAAAGATGACATATATGACATACCTTAACATCGGTGAGATTGCTATGTTTGATAAACCATTCATAACCTTCAAGTTCAACAACAACAATACAGCAGAGAGAAGAGTTGTTTTAGAGCCTTAATAAAAGGGCTCATATGCCTTTTCAAGTATAGGTAAATCATGAACATCATCAAAGTCATCTTGATTATCATGATCAGCTCTGCCACTAAATGTGGCATGGATCAATGTATTTGTACCATCATCTTCAATTGTGTTTTCTGGCGCATGATCATCTTCTTCCATAGGATCATTAACTTCATCTTCAATATTCACAGCTCCATGGTCGTCCATTTGTAAAACCACATTCTCCGGGCCGTGATAATCCATATCATCTTCCCTAGGGTGCCCCACCTTTATAATAATGATAGACACAAATAAACCATGATCATGATCAAGTTATTATATATATATATATAGAATGTTTAAACAATATAAACATTTACAAATTCAATCAATATAAACACATATAATGAACAACTTACCAATGGACGATAATAATGCTCCCTTTGAATGTGACCATGTTGCCTACAATGTTTCTCAGATGTTGTGATTAAAAGTCATCTCATCTTTAAGCCCTTGCAATTATTGCAAGGACAATAACATTTTCCATCACCTTTTTTTTTCAATCTAGCGCACAATCTATCAAGTGTCTCTTCATTTTCTGGATTAATATTATCTAACATGATTTTTCTTTACCAAGCTTGACTATTTAGATCTTCAAAAAATATCAAACTCACACTCCAATAATTTTTATTCATAGATAGGTAACATAATCTAATAATTCTAATATTTTACACCAAAAAAATTTGGCATACAACCACCCTTGCAAAAGAGAAGATAGTCTAAAGTTAATGACCCCAAAAATGCTACAATGCTAGATTTCCAAAGCATTAGAATTATGATTTCATATGATTTTTTAAAGCGTTAGAATCCCTAAAATCAGAATATTGAACTTGATCACAAAATTCCTACAATAATGGAGGTAGCGAGCTAGTAAGAGCAAGTGACCCATTCCTAAGGAGCAACAAGTCAGAATCATCATTGCTAATGTCAATACAGATTTATCCTTTTAGTTAAAGATGCAATGTATCACTTCTTATGACAAGCTTATCCCTAGGGCCCTCAACATTGAGAGAGCCTTAATAAAAAACAACAAAAGCATTGGTAAGAGCATGATTAGGGTACAAACCCTAGGCCTTCGTAGAAATATAAGCAGCCAACTATAGCCAGGTGGTAGAAGTTTGCAATACAGAAGATTTGGGCCCATTGTGTAGGTAATAACAAAATCTTGCAATCTAAAGATTGTAGCCAATAACAAAGCACACACTATGTAGCTTAGTGACATTTGTAAATCACGATCTAGAGTGCGAAGAATGGAGTCACTTGGGGTCTTGATATTAGTCAAGAGAAATAGAACATTGACATGATAATAAAGCTCAAACCTTACATAGTAAAGTGGAGATTTTAATGGTGAATTTTCTTACCCCTTGCTAACCTTAGGGTTTTAAAATGCTTTTAGGTAGTGTTATACAAAGGCAAATGCTGTCCGGTAAACTATCTACGATAGAGTAATATTGGTAATCCCTTAGGTTCAATGTTTCTTCTTAGCCCATTCAATAGTGGATTGCATGTTTGAGCAGTGTTTTAAGACTCACCAAAGATGGGAGAATAGTGAATAATACCTTGTGGGCTGTGAAGTAGTGTCAATAAGGTTGAAGGATCTTAAGAACTACAATACCATGAAACAATGAGTCCCCTGTAGTAAGTAGGCATTCTATAGGGCATAATTTGATTTTATAGAAGGATGCTCATAAAGGAATCTTCAAGTGATAGTGAGTGAGTTGTTTGAGATTGCAGTTGAGGGTGCAATACCCAGTCTTAAAGGAAGTTAGCAAAGCAATAAATGTGCAATAAAATTGAATCGTACACAACAAACAATTCACAATGTTATCTTCCATAATGCCTTGAGTTTGAAGACAAAAATCTCATTGTATCTTCATGATGAAAGTGGTGAGCTTAATGGTCAATCACTGGCAACCATGATTTTAAAACATACTATTGTGCTTATGGAGGCAACATTTTCAGCAAGGCAGTGAGTGGTGGTTTGGAACAATGGCAGGTATGAAGGACTTGCTTTATATGCATACTATGCAGTCTAGCTTAAGATAGCGTTCTTAGAAGAGATTGAAGGTGGATTATGGAACTCAAGGGTTACCATGAAAAGGATTAAAGAAAAGACTAAGATCTAGTTAAAATCCATGGTCATGAAGATATTAAATATGTCACATGCAAAACCCTAGTAGCTAGAGTAATGAATACAGTGCCAAAGATGATAGTGTGCTAGGGTAGATTTAGGAGATCTCCACATTATCTAATTACAGGGAAATACATCAATTATTTATTTTTTTAATTAAAATAAATCATTCTAAACCCTATATAGGATACATTGATACTTCAAAAGCCTCTAAATGAATTTGAGATTATGCAAATATATGTCAAGTAACATTCATAAGCTTTAGAAAATTTTGATCACTCTCTAGAATAGCCCATTAAACATGGGTTGTGCTTGAATGTACTACATAATTGATATAACACAACCACTCTACATATCAACTAGAGTTATAGGCTTTTTATTTCAGTAAGAGGTAATCTCTCTTCGATCATGCTAAAATTATATCCTAACCTGTTAAACTTGAGACAACCTGAATGCACCCAATGATGATTGACACCTACATTATACAACTTGAATTAACTACATTATATGAGTTCCTCCATTTCTATCACAACATAGCCACATTAAACTTGGGTCACACATGAATGCATCCTGTATTTTTTATAGCAACTATGCCACATGACCAATAGAGTTATGGATCACATAATTACAGTCACAAGAATCTATTCCTCGATTGTGATCTTATGGTGATTCCACACAACAAAATCTGGATATGAAATTCTCAAAACTCTTAACCTCTAAAAATGAAATTTGATGAGATGTGGCTTTAAAATATGATTTTCAAACCTGGAACTACAAATTTGACTTCACAACTGAATTCTACAAAAATACAATGACTACCCTCAACCTGGCGATATCTTCTTGAATTTTTTCTAATTTTTCCCAAGAAAATCATCCTTAGTTCTCCACAAACTGTCTCAAGTAGAGCAAAACACTGTTGCAATAAATCAGGCGCGAACTCACTTTTCTTTATGTTGGCCACAATTTGATTTTTTTATATTTTTCATGTTTGTCGAAAATTCAACGAAAATGATAGCCGACATTTCGACAAACCCCAGGTTCATCAAAATTTCGACAAACGTCGGGGATAAACTTTCAAAAATTTGAAAATTACACATCAAATTTTACAAGCACCTGACGAACATCGAATTTTACATATTTTGTCAGACAGTTTCGTCAGATTTTGTAGTCAAATGTATTAGTGATATTCTTGCATCTTGCACATAATTTCCTTTCATATCTAGATCAGAGAGAACCAATTCAGCTGGCCTAGGAGGGGAAGTCATACCCATCTGCAAGTCCTGGTCAGTGACAACATTCTCATCCACCAAATCCTCTTGTGATTGTTCAATTCTTTGCCTTTTAGGGCTTGGCTCTGCTGGTTGTGGTGAGGTATTATTTTCAGGTGATGCATCCAAGTCAATAATCTTGATTGCTCCAGGCATTTTGAACTTTGGACCTTTTTGTGTAGGCAATTTCATTATTTTCTTTCCCTTTCTATCCTCTTCTTCTTCATCACTACTATCATTTATCTTCCTTTTGTAAATAGGCCATCTTTTTGTAGGTTGGTAAGCTGACCTCACTTCAATTGGCCTAGCATCTTGCTCATGTATGCCCAAATTTGAATCCAAGTTTATCTTTTTGGTCATCAAGGTGCCCATGATTTCTTTGAAGTTTCCCATCAAGAAGTCAATTTTCTTATGATATGGACTGAACTCCATCAATGGATCATACTTTGGATCCATTTTGTGCACAATAGCCAATAGCTTGTCATAAGCTACTTACTTCTCCTTATTCAACTCCACCTATTTAGTTCAAATTCATTTCTAATCAAGTCTTCAGGGAAGTTGAACTCATGCACAAACTTACCACCTTTTATCCTTTTTTCTGAAAAGAGTAAAGAAGCCCTCAAGATCATGTTGTCACTTGGGGCCACACCTCAAATGGTATTCCTCAAAAAATTTTCCAAAATGTATCCATCTTCTCTTTGAAAAAACAAAATCTGACACCATAGTGTAATATGGGAAGAATGTTCCTTTACCTTTCCCAGTAAGGTTGTCCTCATGGATACAACTAATTTTCCACATGACTTTTGCAAACCCCACTCTTGGTAGCACATTGTACGGCATATATATGAGGGGTCCCCTGAAAACCATACACCCTCAAGATAGTGTTGACTGGGTATGGAATGATATCACCCCAGTTATGGAAAACCTTCAATTTTGGCTTCCTCCCCTTTGGTCTGAGGAAATCATGCAACTCCTCAGGAATCCTGGGTACATTTACCATCAGCCTGACTCTCAATCTAGAAGCAAAACAATTTTCAAAATGCACATAACTGGTGTTTTCCCTATTACATGATAAATTTGTAGTCCATACCTGCACTTACAATCTTTCTCCATCAACCCACTGCCTTAACTCCATCTTCTCAAAGAAGAATTCAGTATTCTTATACAAGAACATATACATTAACATGGAATACCAGAAGAATGGAGTGCCTGTATCATTTTTCTACAGCTTTGACAACCCTTCATATATCTTTTTGGCCAATAAAGAAGAAAAATCATAAATTACTGAGAAATTAGGGTGTTGTATTTGCACCCCCATAAATATGTAACTAATAGGCATCACCGTGTTGGGGTGAAAACCCAAAATTTGGCACAATGAGTAAAAGGTAGCCAAGAAATTCTTTGCAAAGCAATTTAGTCTAAAAATTTCTTGGTCATTAGGGCTAATATGGAATTTTGAACCTCCTACCCTAGCCAAATGAGGTGGGAGCAACTTAGCTCTGAAAAGTGATTTTGACCTCCCATATTCCTGCTTCATCTCTTCAAGATCAATAGGAACCAAGAATGTACTAGGCTCACTCAGATCAAAAACCTATCAGAATTCCTCTCTGTTGATGCTTAATAGAACCTTTCCATCATTATCTCAAATCACCTGTGTGACAGGGTCATATTGTATAGCCACTGCCCTAAGCAAGTCTATATCAGGGAACACATTCGGTACCACTAACTTTCCCATATCATACATCCAACCATTAGAAAAGGGGTGGGACAAATTCCCCTATCCAAACAACAATTTGAACATCTCTAGACTAGTAAGAGGAACCCTAGCATCAGCTATGTTAGAAAAATATATACTAATCCCTCCCCTAGAGTTTTTCCTCACATCAAAACCAACCCCTTCTTCCTATCATTTGTTGACAAGGGCAATTGATCCAAGAAATAATCATATAAGTTTCTACTTAAATAATCAATCTAGCCAGAGTATTGGTTTGTCAGTGCCATCCTGAGTAAACTAGGGCTTCCTTGCTATTTCAAACTTTAAACAAACTAGGGCTTAAAAAAATATGAAATTACAGAAGAAAACCTTGCAATTTCCCACAATTCAATTAACTTATAGCCCTAAAACAACTATTGAAAATCCCTATGACAAGCACACAACAAATTTCCCCCAAATTCAAATTCTAAATAACCAAGAGATATAGAAATGAACTCATGGCTTTGTGCTTGCAGAAACCCAAATTCTTGTTGTAACAATTTGTAACTTCATCCTTGGCACTGCAACTACTCTGCAAAGATGTTTTGAATGCTTTATGATACCAAAATCAGAATAAAAATTGCTTTATTTTGATCAAACCTTGGTAGTAGATGTCATGTCTACCATTAAAGCTTACTCGCGCGCTGCACGAACAGCTCCAATTGCATTTGATGTAGATTCAAATATTGTCCATTGTTCTTTCACCTTGGTTAGATCATTGAACAATTGCCTTCAAATAAAATTGACTTAATCTCCATCGTGGCAACAAGGGTCCCACCATACCACACATTTCCAACAAAATCCATGTGGCGCTCGCCCGCAATATCGCAATCGATAAAATCCTCGCAACTTCTGATCACATGATGGTGGGAAATAGTGGATCTTCAACCATCGGCAATCTAGTTCATCCAACACAGTGGCCAACTTTGTCTTTAACCATCGAGCACCTTTCCTATGGATATTATAACATCTGCATTGATTTGAAGCAAGTGCATCTCATAAACACTTTTGTAACCCATTGCATAATGTATTAAAATCAAATATATGCATCAAATTATTTTATCATCCCTTCAGCATCACTAGACGAGACATGTGTCACTTTTCTGTGATATCGCGATCAACCAAGACAGTGTGGTGGGGTCATTGCGAGATGGCGAGGAACGATTAAGATCAAACAATGATTGATCAAAGGTCATGCGAACTTGTCCCTCTGCAAAATAAAAACATTTATTAAAGGAATAAGGGGACATCATTAGGCAAATGAAAAACAATGACATAGGTTGTCACTTAAATGAGGGAGCATGAGACCATCCAAGACTTAGGAGAATAAAATTAAATGAAGGAAATAAAATGATAAAACTAAAGGGGCCTAGACCTAGATGAAACGATGGGACTTAAGATGTTTTAAAAACCCTCCCTAAAAGTAACGGTCAAATAAATCCTTCCTAAGGCGTAAGATAATACTAGGGTTTTACATGAAGACAAAGGTAAAACCCCAATGCTAGGCTTTTCCAAAACACCATAGATGACTAGAGACATAAGGCAGGATAAAAATTTGAAGTTCCATCAGGTAGATGGTTAAAAGGGTAGAGGGGAGAGAGATGTGAGTGAGAGAGAGAGAGAGACCTAAGAGAGGGAGAGGGGGTAGGAGGGTGAGACTTGAGAGAGAGAGGGAGGGAGGGAGAGAGTGGGATATAGATAAAGGGTAGAGGGTTTAAGGGTTAAGGGTGTATGTTTTACTAGGAGTTAGGAGGGTAAAGGAGAGATAGGGGAGTGAGTGAGAGACACGAGAGGAGGGGGATAGGGGTGGGAGAGGGAAGTATTGAGAGAGAGAGGAGAGTGGAGGCCAGAGGATAGGGGTTTAAGGGTTAGGTAGAGACTAAGGGTAGAGTGGAGAGACATAGGAGTGAGAGAGACTTGAGAGAGGTAGAGAGGGGTGGGAGGGAGAGACTTGAGAGAGAGTGGGAGGAAGGGGAGGAGGGAAGAGGGGAAGAGAAACCATTAGGTCTACACATGGATAAAAAATTCATAAAATCATATCTCCCACATACATATTTTACATTTGAAACCTAGGCCGAACCTCTCATTTCACATGCTTTTCTTCACAAAACTCTTGAGGACATGACTATACCTTTATTTCTCTCATCATGCCATATTATTGCATCTATGAACACAATAGTATCCATGGGGCCTACTTACACAGAAGCTACAGGTAATCACAAAAAGTGTAAGATCCCCTTTATATCATGTTTGCACTACAAAACCCTCAAAAATAGGGTAACTGGGCTGTATGCAAAGAAATGGAGCTTTCTAACTCAAATCAATGCCTTAAGCCCTCAAATCTGATTCAAATCAAAGATAACACATATCTTCATGACCTATAATTGATTTCACCTCAAAATATGTGGTTATGCAGGTGTTGCCTGGGAAAATACAAAAATTGAGAAAACATAGATTTTGAATGTCAAGAGCTTGTATTTTAAATCCTCAACCATTAACAACCATTACAATGATCACTTTGTGCCTTTTAAAGGCCTTTACACGTCAACCACTAAACAACCACCTCTACAGCTGACTTTTTAATCTTTTATGATCACATGAAACATAAAACACACTAATTTCAAGGTTGTTAACATCACTATTGAAATGTTTTAATTTTTTGACCTTTCAAACATTAAAAAGTACATCATTAAATTAATTATGTAATGACATAAAAATTAAAAACATCATGAATTAATTATGTAGCCACATAAGTCAAATATAATTCTATCAAGAAATTAATATCAAATAGATAATATAATCGCATTACTTATACATTTCAATGTCATTGATCTTCTTCTTCATCCAACTCTTTGTATGTATCATCCGATCCAGATTCGACATTGTAAGGATTGGTCATATCATCATCATCGTCATTGATATCAGTTTTGATAATGTCATCATCCACACGGATATCATCTTCATGAACATTAACTCCTACATCATCATGATCCTAGTTCCTCCTCTTGACATCTTTCTTCGAGGGGGTCCTTCAGTTAAGCTGGTGATCTTGATCATCATCTACATCATCTTCTAGTTCTTTGGTACATCTTCTTCTTCCACCCACATTATACTTTCACAGGCCTTCCTCTTGGATCATGTCTAACAAAAAATGGCCAACCGACACCTAGAACCTCTAAGAGTAAAAGAATACCTACTCACATTGGCTTGGAAGGAATATGGAGCCTCATTTCATTTCGCTCAGTCGACGTGTATTAACCATGGTAAATCCATTATCATGTTCAATAATAATAGTTCTCTGGATCATTTTCATTCAATTATATCCCTATATGGGACGAACAAAATTAATCTAAAAGGGACTTAAAAGTCACACTCAAATTATATCTCAAAATCCCATAAGCCATTATTAATTTTTAGGAGACTTTGGATGTATGTCACTTCTAGATGAAACATTAGTCAACTGAAAGACTGCAGTTATACCAGAATCACAAGTTTTCTTTATGTCATCCAACATTTTGATTCAAAATTTATGAACATTGCACCACATGGCCTTGTGGTGTTTCACCTGCAATATGTCAAACATGTAAAAATTATTGCAATATCATCAATTAATAAACATATTTATTCTTGACGGAATGTATGCAAAGAAAAAATCTCAACATATATATACATCAATATAATTGAAAATCATTAAATAATATGGGTGATTAATATATTTATACATACTTGTTTATCTCTTAAACCATATGCTAAATCAATTTCCCTTTGTGTAACATTGGAATCTCCATTACGATGAGCTTCTTTAACCAATGAAGCCACACCTTCCCATGTTAATGTGTGATCAGATTTGACATCATTCAATCCATGCCATCATCCAATCAATATTGTTTGCGATGTACAAATGAAGTGCATCCCACTCTCAGCCAACTGTATAAAAAAAATGAAATTCACAAACGACATATAATTAGTTAAATACCATGGTATATGACCTTAATTTATAATTGATGTATATATTGAATATTAAAAATTAAATAAGTACAATATACATAAAAACCATATGTAAAATGTATTCCAATTAATCTCATGACCATCTTACATAATTACCTCTCACTTTCCTCAATCTACCTTTCCCCATCGGGTACTCCCCTTTAGTTGTTAATGGGTTGGAATCCCAAATGCAATCTACATGGATCTTTTAGCAAAATTAGGAAGATATTCACTAATGTACACCATGGTGCAGTATACCATACATCCCTCCACCATAGAACCCTCAGAATGTGCTCTTTGTCTAACCAAAGCCTTCAAAAATTTCAAGTGCCTCTCAACCATCCACATTGACCTTGTGTGTACAAGTCCACACAATTCAATCTCCTCAACTTGGTGTATGAGGTAGTGTTCTTGTGCATTGAAAAATGTCGAAGGTAGACACTTTTGTATTTGACACATTAGACGAGAAATTTTTCTCTTCCAATAATTTATATCTTCTTTATGGATTTCTTTAGATGACAACCATCTACAAGTGATTCAAGGCGCAAATATATTAACAAGATTTAACAAAAATATATAGTATATTACATAACAAGTAAAGCAAATGGAAATTATAAGATGTATACAACGAATTGAACAAATATCACTACTTACCTCATGTATTTTCCAAGATCATATATAACTTTGCTTGACATTGTTGTTGAAGTTTTCTAGGAAAGATAGATGTAGAACGTACTACAACAATTATAAAATGATCTTTTCATTATTTTTCCAAAAGTAGTAAACATAATACACTGAAAATTACATGTATTATACAGGTGTATATAATATACCAGAATAATTACCTTAATAAAGGTATGCCAATCATACGTTTTCATCCCTGACCCAAATTCACCTTTCTTTGTTATTATATTGTTTATGTTCGCAACAAATCTTGTGGGAAATCAAATTTTTTGAATGACTTCTTTTATAGCATTGCTTTGCTACTCCATTAATAACCATGGAAGGGCACTTATATTAATTTGGTCTCCATCACTATTTAATTGAATGACATTTTTCATTGCATGATTGGCTTCTTGAATGTCACTACAATTTTTGATAATTTTTTTCTTTTTCATGCCTTCCATCCAATAGTTTCCATAACGTTTATGTTATATTCTTTCTAATATGCATTGTATCAAACAAATGCACAATTTTTAACTACTCATAGTAGGGCAACCTACTAAATTGTCTGGAATAACTTTTTAGTCCTTGTGGAAGTCGGCCATTAATGCCTTGACGACCTTCATGAACCATATAAGTTAAACAAATTAACAACGACAATCATTGTCAATTACAACATGAGTAAACACAACACAATATAAAAATATAAATTCAAAACATATCATATATGATAGATAAACAATTTGATTAGATGTATAACCTTGATGATTAATTCTATTATATTCCAGATTCTATAGGTGAGGTGTCATTCTTCGTGGTTTTGATGTATTCTCTTCTTTCCCATCAAAAAGATGCTTTTCAGTCGTTGAATACTTATGATTTCTATGGAGGAAGTGCTTATACTCATCAAACACCTGCTTTCCTAAACTTGTTGAACGGCGAAATTGAATCTTTGGACCACAAATTGGACATGCAAATTTTCCCTTTGCTTGAAGTCCTGCAAGATCATATATAATTGGATTAAATATGTCAATTTTTATAATTATATATAATGAATAGATTATTTTAAAAACATGCATGATATCTATTTCATATAATTAAATATTGTTAAAGTGCAGTCGAACATTTTAACATACCGCAAAAATGTGTTAGGCCTGGGGCATCATGAATTGTCCATACAAGTATTGCATGGAATTGAAATTGTCTTTGTCCTATTGGTCTAGAGATGTCATACATAGTGACGCCATTCCATAACTTTAGTAACTCTTTGTTATGAGGCTCAATATATACATTCATGTATTTAACTTGGTACTTGCCTAGTTGAATGAACATAAATATTATATAATTATTATAACCATTTTACTATAATATATATAAATTAATGAAAAAAATATAAGTCATTATGCAACAAATAAGACAAATGAGATGCTACTACGTTAAAGAAAATTGATGTAAGCAAATATCTAGAACAATCTTTGACAACATTATGTGCTCCCTCTTTATTGACATCCATGGAGGAATGTTATTGTTGATAACAAAAATAGGCCACACCGAGTAAATAGATCTCAACTCTCCAAATGGATTGACACCGTTCGCTCCCAATGAAAGCCTGAGATTACAAGGTTCTTCTTTAAACTGTGTCCATTTTTTCTCCATGTCTCTAAATGTAGAACCATCTATAGGCATTCAAATAATGTCATCTCCACTTCTATTCTATGCATGGTAGTCCATAAATTGCGCTAAGCTTTTGCACCTAAATAATCATTGCATACGTGGAATAATGGGAATATAACAAAGAACATTGTGAGGCACCTTTTTTGTTAGTTGATCTGTTTGATATCTACTGATATGACATTCCAGGCATTCAATTGCAAATTCATGTTGTTTATGATATATAATATGATCATTGGAACACACATCTATTGCTTGATACTGCATTTTGATATCTTTCATAAAGCTAGATAAATCTCAATATGAGCGAGGTTAAATATTTGATGGTGGTAACAAAAATTCACCAATCAATCTACAACAAAAAATAATTTGTTAATATAAATAATATTAATGGTACATATTTCATCATTTATTTACTAGTGATGAACTAACAACAATTAAAATAGATGAAAAAAGATGACATGTATGACATACCTTAACATCCCTGAGATTGCTATGTTTGATAAACCATTCATAACTTTCAAGTTCAACAACAACAATATAGCAGAGAGAAGAGTTGTTTCAGAGCCTTCATAAAGGGGCTCGTATGCCTTCTCAAGTATAGGTAAATCATGAACATCATCAAAGTCATCTCGATCATCATGATCAGCTCTGCCACTAAATATGTCATGGATCAATGTATCTATACCATCATCTTCAACTATGTTTTCTAGCGCATGATCATCTTCTTCCATAGGATCATTAACTTCATTTTCGATATTCACAGCTCCATGTTCATCCACTTGCAAAACCACATTCTTCGGGCTGTGATAATCCATATCATGTGCCCTAGGGTGCCCACTTTATAATAATGATAGACACAAATAAACCATGATAATGATCAAGTGATATATATATATATATAAAATGTTAAAATGATATAAACATTTACAAATTCAATCAATATAAACACATATAATGAACAACTTACCAATTGACAATAATCATGCCCCCCTTCAACATGACCATGCTGCCTACAATGTTTCTCAACTATTGTGATTAAAAGTCATTTCATATTTAAGCCCTTGCAATTATTGCAAGGACAATAACATTTCCCATCACCCTTTTTTTTCAATCTAGCCCACAATGTATCAAGTGTCTCTTCATTTTGTTCTAGACTAATATTATCTAACATGATTTTTCTTTATGAAGCTTGACTATTTAGATCTTCAAAAGATATCAAACTCACACTCCAATAATTTGTATTCATAGACAGGTAAAAAAATCTAAAAATTCTGATATTTTACACCAAAAAATTTTGGCATGCAACCACCCCTGCAAAAGAGAAGATAGTCTAAAGTTAATGACCCCAAAAAACACTTTAAAATGTTAATTCCAAAACTTATTAAAATCTGATTTTACTATGATTTCCAACCGTTAGACTCTTAAAATTAGAATGTTGAACTTGATCACAAACTTTCTACAATGATGGAGGTAGCGAGCTAGTAAGAGCAAGTGACCCATTCCTAAGGAGCAACAAATCAGAATCATCATTGCTAATGTCAATATGGATTTATCCTTTTAGTTAAAGATGCAATGTGTCACTTCTTATGACGAGCTTATCCCTAGGGCCCTCAACATTGAGAGAGCCCTAATCGTACAAAGAAGCACACACTAGTAGAATTTGGAAAATAAATGACTAGGTGACTAAAAATTTTAGTCACAACAACTAAAAATGACTAAATTCTGCTAATTTTTTGCAACTCAGCTATAAATGAGTAAATAAATTACTAGTTTGGTCGTTGATTAAAATTTATTTAGTCACACAAATAAAAATGACTAAATAGTTAGTCATTTATTTAGTCACAATCCATTTGAATAAAACATTTGAGGAATCAAGAATATAGCCTGCCAAAATACCCTAAAACTTTAAT
This sequence comes from Sequoia sempervirens, assembly GCA_007258455.2. Lineage (NCBI taxonomy): Eukaryota > Viridiplantae > Streptophyta > Pinopsida > Cupressales > Cupressaceae > Sequoia > Sequoia sempervirens. The sequence goes on from VDFB02005365.1 coordinate 25,354, forward strand.
AAACATACCCTAAAACTTTTGTCAAAATCTTATTTTTAGGCGTAGCCCACTAAAATGGAGTTTTCATTTTAATAAACATACTCTAAAACCTTCGTCAAAACATTATTTTCAAGCATAGATTGCCAAAATGGAGAAGTGTTTCAGTAAATAATGACAGAGAATGGTGAGGAGATGTGTGTGAAAGGAGGCATAGGATTCATTGTTGCTTATCTCATTCCTGCTCTGCTCAACAAATCTTACATTGTTCCCGCTACTATTTGTAATCTAGGTATTTACTTGACATATATTTGCATAATCTCAAATTCCTTCAGAGGATTTTGAAGTATCAATGTATCCTATATAGGGTTTAATGATTTATTTTAATTAAAAAATAAATAAATGATGTATTCCTGTAATTAGATAATGTGAAGATCTCCTAAATCTTCCCTTACACTATCCTCTTTGGGTGTATTAATTACTCTAGCTACTAGGGTTTTCATGTGACATCTTTAATATCTTCATGACGTGGCTTTTAAATAGATCTCAGTCTTTTTGCTTTAATCCTTTTCATGGTAACCCTTGAGTTCCATAATCCACTTCCTTTCAATATCTTCTACACTTAAGCTAGACTACATAGTATGCATATAAAGCAAGTCCTTCATACCTGCCATTGTTCCAAACCACCACTCACTGCCTTGCTTAAAATGTTGCCTCCATAAGCACAATAGCATGTTTTAAAATCATATTTTCCAGTGATTGACTATTAAGGTCACCACTTTCATCAAGATACAATGAGATTTTTGTCTTCAAACTCAAGGCATTATGCAAGATAATATTGTGAATTGTTTGTTGTGTATGATTTGGTTTTCTTACACATTTAATGCTTTGCTAACTTCCTTTAAGACTGGGTATTGCACTCTTGGCTGCAATCTCAAACAATTCACTCACTATCACTTGAAGATTCCTTGTATCCTTCTATAAAATCAAACTATGCCCTATAGACTGCCTACTTACTACAGGGGACTCATTGTTTCATGGTATTGTAGATCTTAAGATCCTTCAACCTTATTGACACTACTTCACAGTCCACAAGGTATTATTCACTATTCTCCCATCTTTGATGAGTCTCAAAACACTACTTAAACATGCAATCCACTACCTCCATTATACATTAATGGCTAAGAAGAAACATTGAACCTATGATTACCACTGTTACTTCATTTGGACAGTCATTCCCTGATTGCATTTGCCTTGTCTAACACTACCAAAAGCATTTGAAAAACCCTTAAGGTCAGCAAGGGGGTAAGGAAACTCACTGTTAAAATCTCCACTTTACTATGCAAGGTTTGAGCTTTATTATCTTGTCACTACTAGCCTCTTTTTGATTGTCACATCTCAAGTGACTGTCATTCTTCTTACCGTAGATTGCATTTACAAATTTCACTAAGCTACATAGTGTGCTTGTTATTGGCTACAATCTTTAGATTGCAAGATTTTGTTATTACCTACAATATCTCAATCTTTCTGGTATTGCAACCTCACTAATCCGCTAGAGTTATTGTTTATGTTTCTATGGAGGCCTAGGTTTTGTACCCTAATCATGCTCTTACCAATGCTTCTGTTGGTATTAAAAAACAACCTTAAATCTTGGGTCAAAAATTTAGTTGTCTTGACAGGGTTGTGGTATGATCTTGGATTGTATCCTAGAGTGTGTGGGAAGCTTGTGTTTGATCATTAAGGTATGTAAACCTGATCAGGGAAATGTATCCTATATAGCATGGGTCTTGCTTTAATACTTTCCATAATGGTTATTAGCAGATCACATTATTATAGTTTGCGGTAACCCAAGATTGTATTAAGTATGCAAACAAACTTGGTTTGTAGTTTAAGCTATACACTTTAAGTAACATTCATAAGGTTTAGAAAATCTTGATCACTCTCTAGAATAGCCCATTAAACATGGGTTGTGCTTGAATGCACTACATAATTGATATAACACAACCACTCTGCATATCAACCAGAGTTATAGGCTCTTTATTGTAGCAAGAGGTAATCACTCTTAGATCATGCTATAATTACATCCTAACCTATTAAACTTGAGACAACCTGAATGCACCCAATGATGATTGACACCTACATTATACAACCTGAATTAACTACATTATATGAGTACCTCCATTTCTATCACAACATAGCCACATTAAACTTGGGTCACACATGAATGCATCTTGTATTTGTTATAGCACAACTGTGCCACATGACCAATAGAGTTATGGATCACATAATTATAGTCACAAGAATCTGTTCCTTGGTTGTGATCTTATGGTGATTCCACACAACAAAATCTGGACATGAAATTCTCAAAACCCTAAACCTCTAAAAATGAAATCTGATGACTTGTTGCTTTAAAATATGATTTTCAAACCTGGAACTACAAATCTGACTTCACAACTGAATTCTGCAAAAATAAAATGACTACCCTCAACCTGGAGATATCTTCTTGAATTTTTTTCTGATTTTTCCCAAGAAAATCGTCCTTAGTTCTCCACTAACTATCTCAAGTAGAGAAAATTCGCAAGTAAAGAAAAACACTATCACAATAAATCAGCGAACTCACTTTTCTTTATGTTGGCCATAATTTGACTTTTTCTTATTTTTCATGTTTGTCAAAATTTCAACTAAACTACTAGTCAAAATTTTGACGAACGTCGAGGATAAAATTTTAAAAAATTGAAAATTACACATCAAATTTTACAAGCACCCAACAATACATCAAATTATACATATTTCATTAGAAATTTTCATCATATTTTGCATTCAAATGAGTTAGTGTCTCCGAAAGGTTTCAACTTCGAGTGTTCTTTAAATTTTATTTCATGTTAATTTCACGAGCAAAACTTAAGTGTTGTTTCTTCCATGTTTTGATTCAAAGTTATGATTCCACATTATTTCCCAAGAATTGACGTTTACTTTTTATATTCCACAATGCAAATTGAAACATCACACCAAGATACCCCATTTCCTTTATCGAATTTGAAATTTAAGCTAGATAGGGCACAGTGAGAACGAATAGGGTTTAACTGGAATGGCTAGGTTAATGCTTTATCACTTATGTTGGGCCATCATACCATTGATTTGCATATTTTCTTGAATTTGTACCCTACACATGATTCAATAATAAGACATCCTCCCTCAAATTCAAAACCATGCAACACACGAAACCATAATTTATGACTGCAATCGGATGACAATTACAGGAAAAACCCTAATGTGAATGAACGACAATCAAATCCTAAAAGGAGCCAACAAATAATGTTGACCCTTCCCATAAGACACATTAGAGCTCATATAATAAATCATAATGCACATTCATTAACATGAACCAACATGATAAATTGTAGGGCTCACCATTAAATCTTCACACAAAGCTCAGTTAAAATCATGAAACAAAAGAGGGATAACATGCCTACCTTTGAAGAGTGGAATTTAGGAGACAAGCAACCAAGTGCACCTATAAATTCAAGCTAGAATGCCAATAGCAGGGCCGACACTCCAAATGCAATCACCAAACTTGAAGAAAGAACAAGCTCTTCGAATGCAACAAGTTTAAAATGATAGAATATCATTGGAATAGCCTCTAAATAATCCCTAGAGACCTCACTAACTACACCTACCTACCCATCATAAATGCATGAAAATACATTTGAGGACTTGGGGATACGACATGACATCGGACTTAGAAAATCCAAGCGAGGTCAAAATCTCCAAAGGGATTAGTCCACGGAAAATCCAAGCTACCTTAGATTTTCCAAGACGAGTCATCACTCAAAACCTTCGAGCAAGGTCAAAATCTCCAAAATTCTCCCAAACTTAGCCAATTTTTCCTGCGAATGGAATTTTAGAGAAAGTATGGAGTTTTAATGATGTCTTAAGATCTACAACTGCAATCAAAGAACCCTTAAGTGAAAATAGAACATCAGTTTCCCCAAGTGAAACAAAAGGTCAAAATTCAGAGGGACCTATCCCTTAAGGGGAGAAGGTCAAACCTAAAGCAAAGGCAAGGAACAGAGGCAAGCAAAAGGAGGGTCCCTACCTCTGGTGGGGTGTGTGTGCAAAAGTGCATAACAAGTCTCCTTGTCTATGTTTGAAGCTGAGTATATTACTACTCCATCTTGTTGTACATAAATTATGTGGATGAAACAGAAATTGAAAGATATCGCAATGGTATATGATGATCCCATTTCTCTTTTTTGTAATAATACAAGTGCAATTAACATTTCAAAAAATCTTGTGATACACTCAAGGACAAGGCATATATCTATCAGATATCATTTCTTGAGAGAGAAGGTCATGGAGAATGTAGTAAAGCTTGAGTATATTTCGAGAAAGGATTAGGTTGTTGATATTTTCAGGAAGGCTCTTCCTAAGGATACTTTTGAGTATCTCCGAGAGAATTTGGGGGGTATTGCCCCTCCTTTCTTGAACTAGATGCATATGGAGATGCATCAGTCCTATGGATCTATGGATCTATCTTTCTTCTGGGCTGATGTTTTGGTGGCTACTTCTCAGAGGGAGCAGGTAGTATCAGGTGTTGTCATTATGAGTATTTTGTTTTCATGTCAAAGGAGAAATAAATGTAAAGTATTATTTTTCCTTTTCCATTGATTTCAAAGGGGGAGAAGAAGCATGTGAAAGAGGAAAGAAAGGTTGGGAGAAGAAGCATGTGAAAGGAAAAGGAACTAACTTCTAATGAAGAGAAACAAAAAATATGTTCAGAGCTTTTATGTTGTCTTTGATGGTTTTTCACATCATGTGTTGCCATCAATGAAAAAGGTAGAGATTGTTGCAAGAATGGAAATATTGAAGGTGTTTTCATTGATGTCAATTGGTCAGTTGGTTATCTACTAGTTGTTGTTTTCTATATATGTCGAGGATATTGAGAAAATTGTGATGAAGATATGTTGCAAGTGTTCTGTGGTTGCTCCGGTTTTTGTTTTGGATTTTCTCCTATAGTTGTATGGTTTAGATATGTTGTTCATGGTTGTAAGAAGGTGTTATATTCAAATTCTTGGTTGTTGGTTCATTGTTTAGCGCAAGTTGTGTTCACCAGCTGTGAACAATGGTTCTCTATGTGGTTCTAATTGAGGTTCGGGAGAAATGGCATTGGTCTGGATTTCTCTTTGATGAAGTCTTATGTCATATGGTTCTAAAGTTAAGTTTCCTTGATTGTATTGAAGTTAATTTTGGCATTTGGAAAGTTTTTGCTTAATTGTTCTATGTGTTTTACACTGGTGTGGCCGACCTTGTGTGAAATACTACTTTTGAGAATGATGAAGCATGTGTTTGGGTCACCCTCATTCTAATCCCACCCTAGGATGTTTTGGCACCAACCTAATTTGAATTTGGATTTGGATAGCTGACTTTGGATATGTTCTAAAGTTGAAGATGGTATAAATACAAGATGAGTTAGTAATGGAACATATACAAGAGTGAAGAAGAAGCACGATAAGAGAAAAGAGAAAGTGTAGTTTTGTGCGACATTGATTCTATTCAGTAAGAGTGTGTGTTGCGAGTGTGGGAGATCAGTGTGAAGCTTAATGTTGAGTTTTTGGACGTAGTGAGTAGAAGGTGAACTCTATCATTCATGCAATTTGATTAAGTGACTATGGTGGAATCCTTTGTTGCATTGGAATTGTAGTCTCTGTGTAACAAGTCTTCTTTGTATCTCTATGGTTGTGAGTGCTCCAGGTTGTAGCCCAGTTGGATAGTGAGTCCTTGTTCTGGACAGTGAGTCCTTATTTCAGGAAGTGAGTCTTTTTGTAATCGGTTTTGATATTCTCTATAGTGTGAGTTAATCCTCATTGTGGTTTTTCCCTCACTGGTTTTTCCATGTAAATCTGGTGTTACTATGTGTATGTGTTGGATTTGAGTTTCTACATTGGAATTTGATGATTAATCATTTAAGCAATATTATGTGTTAGTTTCATTGACCCTCTCCATTGTCCTATTCAACATTAGTTGAGAAGAAGTTGGATGTGTGGCAGAAAGCCCCTTTGTTCGAGTTTGATGGGAAGCATATTCAAATAGTTTTGAGTAGAATTCATAAAGAATCTTTGTGGATTGATGATGTGTTGGAACAACAAGGACACACAACTGAGATGGGGGGGTGAATCAGTTGTGACATAAACTAAAAACTCTTATCTTAAATCTTAACTTAATCTTAGATCTGATGAATAAGCAATTAACCATAAACAATCAACACATCAGAGAGACAAATAACACAAATATTTTTTTGCGTGGAAACCCTGTTGGGGAAAAACCACAATGGATGTTAGACCACAAGATTATACTCTACTAGAAGTATAAAAGAAACAATAAGGGGAATGCACATGCATTTAGGCACACTTCCTAGATCTCACTGCTCAATTACAAAAGAGGACTCACTGTCCAACAATAGAGTTTGGATTAAAACCATCCAAGATTTGTGAACTGAGAAAATAGCTTCTACACAAGCCTGATTATAGTTCCAATTAAGCAGCCGGTATTGGCATGGTGTGATGGTTTATAGGTGGCATTGTTTTTCTTTCCACCAAGGTTCAAACCCCATTGGGGTGGTATTGTTGAATGGTTGTATCCAGTTCATAGCTCCAATCAAAAGCGCTTACCCCTTGAATAAATAAATACAGTTCCAATTAAGCTCAACACTTCTTCACACTTTGCACATTCTTCTTCACACTCTACTCAGCAATCAAATGATATTCACACATACACACATAGGAGCACACGAAGCATCATCACCAACAATGAACTAATCACCCTTATATATCTGCTACATGAAATTCCATCACCTCTTTTTCGGCCAAACAAAAAATATATATTTGTAATGTTAGCCCAAATTTACAAATAAAATTTTAATGCGTATCCACCAAGGTCGGCCACAACATAGTGGAGACCCAAATTAATATATCCAACACAAGAATACTTTGATTAATTACACCTCAAATATCCACAACATTCTACCAATGACATGTCATCCCAGAACAAGAAAAACCGAACATGCGCACAAAGATCTTCAACCATGAACTCTTCCGAATAATGTGGACATACCAAAAATATAGAGAATGATCTAGAGACACCACATAACACCAAGAAACAATAGAGAAGCATCCATAACAACTAAGAAAACAAGATTTACACAAACTTCATTCAGAAACACTGATAGAGACTAGCAACACACTGTCAGACCACATCATACTCAAAACTTCATGCGGACCTCTAAAACTTCCAGTATATGATCTAGAAACATTCAACATTAGACCCTTAAATCCACATTATCTAATATTCAATGAATATGACACAACACCTTCTTGACCTACACAGTTCCACTGGGAACCAAAAATACTTTCTTTTACAATTTTCTCAATATCCTCGACATATACAATCTTCAATGCACCAAATGCTAATAGTGTTGACATCAATAACAACCACATATCAGCAACCATATCCACAACATCCAACAATCTCCCCCTTTGGCATTGATGGCAACACATTATGTGAAAAATACCATCAACCCAACACACTGACTTCTTCTGTACTTCTCCTCTCAACTGAACTTCTCTTCTCAAGAATTGTTCACAATACACTTCTCCCCCTTTGAAATCAATGGAAAAGGTAACCATGACCTTTCCATGCACATGCTCTGAACCACATATCTACACATCTGACTACTCCCCCTGAGTAGCAGCCATGAAAACATCAATCTGGATCAAAATATAGCAATGAAGCTCTCAGATTGATGCAAATAAATTAATCTTTAGTTCTTATCAGGAGGGGTGATTACCCCTAGCATCCCTCTGAGATACTCAAAATTATCCTTTGGAAAAAACTTAGTAAATATATATGCAATATGTTCTTTGGTAGGTACATATTCCAGTTTGACTGCTTTCTCATTCACTTTCTCCCTCAAGAAATGAAACTTAATTGAAATATGCTTAGTCTTAGAGTGTAGTACCAGATTCGTTGAGATGTTTATTTCACTTGAATTGTCAAAGTATATGGAAATAGGCTCTTCATAGATCACTCTAATATCTCTCAACATCTATTTCATCTGTATCACTTGAGTATAATTATTTGTAGCAACAATGTATTATGCTTCAACAGTGGATAGAGAAATTGAATTATGCCTTTTTTCTCAACCAGGATATCAGCTTCTTCCCTAGGAAGAAAGCACCACCACTAGTAATTTTCCTGTCATCTATATCACTAGCCCAATCCGCATCAGTGTATGGCCACAAAGTGAGATCATCATCCTTTGGATACCAAAGTTCAAAGTCAATTGTTCCTTTAAGATATCTAAAAATTCTTTTGACAACAGTCACATGTGATTCCTTTGGAGCATCTTGAAATCTAGCAAACATACATACAACATTCATAATGTCTAGTCTAGTCTATGTCAAGTAGAGTAATCCACCAATCATTGATATGTACCAAGTTTGATTAGCCTTTGGAGAATCATCATTTTGTGATAGCTTACATCTAGTCACCATGGGAGTACCAACAGGTTTGGAGTCATGCATTCCAAACTTCTTCAATAGCTCTTTCACATATTTGGACTGAGATATGAAAATCCCTTGGTCCAATTGTGTAACTTGTAAACCTAGAAAGAACTTCATTTCACCAATCATGCTCATCTCAAATTCACTCTTCATTTCATCAGCAACCTTCATGCATAGATTATCATCTCCTCCAAAATGATATCATTAGCAAAAAATTCTATAATCAATTCCTTATCATGATCTAACTTGAAGTATAGGTTGCTATGAATAGTACCTTTTGTGAATCCAAGCTTTAGTAGATATTTGTCCAATATAGCGTACCAAGCTTTGGGGGCTTGCTTAATTCCATACAGAGCTTTCTTCAATCTGCAAACCATATCTCCCTTGTCTGTTAGTTGGAATCCATCTAGTTGTTCAATGTACACTTCTTCTTCTAGTTCTCCATTCAGAAATGTAGACTTCACATCCATTTGATAGACTTTATAATTCTTATGTGTAGCATAAGCAAGAAATAATCTCATAGCTTCAATTCTAGCTATAGGGGCAAAGGTTTCTTCAAAATCAATACCTTCCATTTGAGAATAGCCTTTACATACCAATCTTGCTTTATTCCGGACCACTTCACCTTCTTCATTCAGCTTGTTTCTGAGTACCCATTTGGTACCAATCACATTCTTGTCTTTAGGCCTAGGAACCAGTAGCCATGTGTTATTCTTTTCAATCTGTGTCAGCTCTTCCTTCATAGCTTCCAGCCAATGTTCATTTTGACAGGATTTAGTGATAATCTTAGGTTCAATCTTAGATATCAAACAATATTCTTCTGCAATTTTTCTTCTATTTTGCACTCCTTTACTCTTATCTCCTATGATTTGACTTTTAGAATGATTCAACTTTACATACCTTTGAGTTTTTGACCTTACTTGGACTTCTAATTCTTCAGATCTCTCTTCTACACTTCCAATTGTTTGTGCCTTTGCACTTGTTTGAGTTTCCTAACTGACTTCATTTACCAAAACAAATTGAGGTTGCTTCACCAAAACATATGGAATGATCTAAAGTAGATTCGATGTCTGAGTGCTTTTCAATTGACTTATGCTGTCTTCATCTAAATCATAGCTGCATTGTCTAGATGATTTGATAGAGTCCTCATCAACTCTGACATTCACTTTCAACCATCTTTCTCAGTCTTTTATTATAGCATCGGTATGCCTTGCTCTTAGTAGAGTAACCTAGGAAAATCCCTTCATCACTTCTAGCATCAAATTTTCCTATATCATCATCTCTCTTGATATAACACCTACTTCCAAAGATCTTAAAATACTTAATAGTAGGCTTGTGACCAAACCATAACTCATTGGGGGTCTTACCAGAATTTCCATTCACATTTACTCGGTTCAAGGTATACACAACAGTAATTACTGCTTCACTCCAATACATTTGAGACACATTTCCTTCCATCATCATGGTTCTAGCAGCATCCAAAATTGTTCTATTCTTTCTCTCTGCAACTCCATTTTGTTGAGGGGTTCGGGGAGTAGATAGTTATCTCTTAATTCCATGTTCTTCACAATAAGATTTGAATTTCTTATAAATGAACTCACCACCTCTGTCAGATCTTAGACATTTGATTTTCAAACCTTTAATATTTTCTACTATAGCCTTGAAGCATTTGAATTTCTCTAGAGATTCACATTTTTCTCTCAAAAAGGAAACCCAAATCATTCTAGAGTAATCATCAATAACCAGCATAAAATACCTTTCTCCACGAATACTTTTGACTCTTGAAGGACCACAAAGGTCAGTATGTAGTAGTTTCAGTAGATTATTTGAATGAAAATGTTTGCTTTGGAAGGAGACTCTAGTATGTTTACCCATCCAACATTCTTTGCAGATTATATTAGCAGGCTTCACTAATCTAGGAAGATCTCTTACTACTTGGGAAAAACTTATCTTGATAATGTTGTCAAAATTTACATGACACAATCTCCTATGCCACAACTAGCTTTCATCTATTTGAGCAATCAAACGGCTTCCACTAGCAGTATTCAAATGAAAAATGTTACCTTGTGTTTGTTTGCTTATTACAATCAAGTTTATGGAACTCCCACATATCTTGCATCTTTTGTCTTTGAATTGTAGATCATATCCCTTGTGAACCATCTGTCCAACACTCAACAGATTGTGCTTCAGACCTTCAACATAGAGGACATCATCAGTGTTGTCCTTACCACCAAGGAAAATGGATTGTCTACAATGAATCACACCAACATTGTTATCTCTGAATCTTACAACTCCACCATCATATTGTTCTAGACTCCCAAATTTTCTTTTGTCACTAGTCATGTGATGTGAGCATCCACTGTCAATGACCCACTCATCTTTTTCTTCAACTTGAATTGCAAGATATTTTTCATCTTTAGTAGATTCAGTAGCCATAGGATTATTTTCAATGGTAGCAATGAAAGCCCAATCATCTTCTTTTCCATTATCCTTATTAGAGTCTTCATCAGTCACTGATTCTTCAACAAAGTAGCATCTCTTCAGGAATCTAGACTTCTCAGGTTTAGATATAGGAACTCTTTCAGGACATCTTGATGCAAAATGACCTATTTTACTATATAAAAAATATTTAATAGGTAACACATCTTCATACTTACCTTTTCCTCTGCCTTCTTGCTTTGCAATCAATGCTTCCAGTTCTTCTACTTCTCTTTCTTTATCTTCAAGTTGTTTTAGTTCTTCATCATACTTGGATACCTTCCTAGAACTCTCTCTCAGAATATATCTTTGTCTATTGTTTCCGGACACTGTAGCCTTAAATGTAGATTCAATCTTTGGTGTGGATTCACCAAACTCACTTATCTCAAAGGCAACAAGTTTCCCAATAAGTGTATCTCTTGTCAACTTGTTTACTAATCTAAATTCTTCAATAGCATGAACCTTCATTTTTTAGGAGGGAGGCAAGGATCTAAGTACTTTAGCTACAATTTAATCCTCATCCACAGAACCACTGACACATGTAATACCCATCACTATCTCATTTACTCTCTGCATAAAAGAAGTGATATTTTTATCTTCACCCATCTTCAGATTCTCATACTTCCCTTTCAAGCTTTGTAGCTTAGCCATCTTCACCTATGAATCTCCTTCATACAAAGTTTCTAGTTTCATCCACATTTCATGAGTTGTATTCAGACCTACCACATTAGCCATCTTTGAATCTGTCAAGGAACTCACCAACGCTTCAATAGCCCTGATATTGCTTTTAGCATCTTTGATCTCATCAACAATAGAGGGACCATTATGAGGAATGACATTGATTTTTAGTAGTATTCCAGATAGCATCACCAATATACATTAAGTGACATTGCATCCTAACTTTCCATAGTGAATAGTTAGAGCCATCAAATCTAGGACTGTCCTTCTTGAATGTAGTTGCCATCCCAGATCACCTCAAGCTATTAGAATTTATTCAGAGGAACCTTCTTTGATACCAATTGCTGGCACAACAAGGACACACAAATGAGAGGGGGGGTGAATCAGTTGTGACATAAACTAAAAACTCTTATCTTAAATCTTAACTTAAACTTTGATCTGATGAATAATCAATTAACCATAAACAATCAACACATCAAAGAGACAAATAATAGATTTTTTTGTGTGGAAACCCTGTTGGGGAAAAAACACGATGGATGTTAGTCCACAAGATTATACTATGCTAGAAGTATAAAAGAAACAATAAGGGGAATGCACATGCATTCAGGCACACTACCTAGAGCTCACTGCTTAATTACAAAAGAGGACTCACTGTCCAACAATAGAGTTTGGATTAAAGCCATCCAAGATTTGTGAACTGAGAAAATAGCTTCTACACAAGTCTGATTATAGTTCCAATTAAGCTCAACACTTCTTCACACTTCGCACATTATTTTTCACACTCTTCTCAGCAATCGAATGATATTTGCATAGACACACATAGGCGCACATGAAGCATCATCACCAACAATGAACTAATCACCCTTATATATCTGCTACATGAAATTCCATCACCTCTTCATCGCTCAAAGAAAAAATATATATTTGTAATGTCGACCTAAATCTAAAAATAAAATTTTAATGCGTATCCACCAAGGTCGGCCACAACATAGTGGAGACCCAAATTAATATCTCCAACACAAGAATACTTTGATTAATTACACCTTGAAGATCCACAACACACTACCAATGACATGTCATCCAGGAACAATAAAAATTGAACATGCACATAAATATCTTCAACCACGAACTCTTCTAAATAATGTGGACATACTAAAAAGATAGAGAATGATCTAGAGACACCACATAACACCAAGAAACAATAGAGAATCATCCGCAACAACTGAGAAAACAAGAATTACACAAACTTGATTCAAGAACACTGATAGAGACTAGCAACACACTGTCAAACCATATCATACTCAAAACATCACGTGGACCTCTAAAAATTCTGATAGATGATCTAGAAACATTAAACATTAGACCCTTAAATCCACATCAGCTATTCTTCAACGAACAGGACACAGTGCCTCCTTGACCTGCACAGTTCCACTAGGAACCATAAATACTTTATTTTACAATTTTCTCAATATCCTCGACATATACAGTCTTCAATGCACCAAATGATAATAGCGTTGAAATCAATGACAACCAAATATCAACAACCATATCCACAACATCCAACATGATGCACATTTGATTACCAAAGATGCAATCAAAGATGTAACCGGTTTGTGTTCCTCCAGACCAGTTCCTGAATGGAAGGTTGTAAATGAGCAAGATATAATTGAGGTAATCGGTATGACTCTTGAAGGAAAAGAGATTGATTTGAGATTGATTGTGGATCCGACTATTAGGTATGTAGCAATGGTCATTGGTCATAAATTTTGTATCCCTAGAAATAACCTCACTATGTATGCTACTGTTGTACATATTGCTATTGATATGGTTAAAAGAGGTATGGATTATGAATTATGTGAATTACTTCGGATACATCTTTTGAAGAATTTAAAGGAAATCAAGAAGAGTAAAAATAATACTTTCTGATATGGCAATTTGATTGTTTGTTTACTCTTTTACTTTTTAAAAGAGTTACCGGTAGTAGGAAGAATAGAATGGTCAAATATAGAGCCTATTTCCCATCAAATTAGGAACTTTATGATAAATCTTGGCAATTTTGATGCATAAGGGACTCCTCTTGTTACATTCTTTGGAAATTTTCAAATGAGAATGAATAGATGGTCAAGGATTCCAGCAAGTGTTACTGAAAGGTACTTCAAAAGTATTAATTTTCTAGTGTCCATAGATTTCTATCGCATGGAAGCAGCTGAATCAAGGTTGGTTTGGATATTTGAATTAGATTATGAAGTTTCAGAGGCTGAAATTGATTATTATGCAAAAATTATTTTGGAACGTCCTAAGAATCCTTATGTGGAAGGTACCTCTAGTAGTGCAACTAGAATAGGAAAGAAAAGGAAGATTGTTGTTAAACAAGAAGTTGAAGAAGGAAGTGAGTTTGAGAGAGCTCAACATGAGCATGAAAGAGTAAATATTTCAGGAGCTATGGAAGAATTGCAGAAAGTTATTCTCAGTGTTAATTTTGATTCATCTATTTCTATTGTGGAGAATCTAAGAAATTTGATTAATTCTTTGAAGATCTACATCTTCGGACTGGAAGTGAATGTTGAAATCAGGTCTGTTGAAGAAAAACTGGAAGATATTAAGGAAAAATGTACAAATGCACATAGTCGAGTGATGAAGGAGTTGGAGAGTGTACAAGCTTGTGAGGAAGAGGCACATGAACTACTTCTTTTTTCCTAAATTATTCTGGAAGTACACTAAACATAAGAGATGAAGTTAGGAGTAGTGAAACCTGAATAACCTCTTAGGCAGATACATATAGATTAGTAGAAGATAGAGACCATAAGAGGTGGTCCTATATTGTGCATCTTCAAGATAAATTTTTATTCCTGCAGGACCAAAGGACATAAGTTATTAAGAATTTTGTGGCACTCATAGGCATGATTAAACTCAGATGTGTTCATTTTTCTAGTGCTCTTGTTTGTATTGGTGAGTTATTAGAGATAAATCTTAATCCCAATACTTTAGCAGATGGTATAGAGTCCTTAACTAAGCTTGAACTATTTCATAAGACTCTTGTAAGTGCAAAATGATTATGGGAAGAAGGAAAAGTGACATGGAAGATCATCCTGGAGAGTCTCATAGGTTCTTCTTCTTCAGGTTGTTTCAATTTTTGTGTTCATATATTTTTGGTTATATCTTGGTGTGTATACATATATATACCAAACCCCATCCTTTTCCATTGATGTTAAAGGGGGAGAGACAGAGGTTGACAAAGATTCTTTTTTTTTGAGAAGAACAATTTTGTTAGGGGGAGTATTCAGTTGCAGTATATTGAAAAATGTTTTTTTGATATGCATGTTGCCATCAATGCCAAAGGGGGAGATTGTTGGAAATATGGAGCCTTGCAACATGAGCATGAAGTATGGATAGTTTGTGTTGGTTGTTTCTATGTTTTCATTCATGTTAACATGGTAACAACTATATGGGAAGGTTACTTGATTTACCGGAAGTTGTTCTCTATTGGTAATGTTCTTTTGTGATGAGCCAATGCATTGGTATTTGAGTCCAAAATTCACCGCAATAATAGATATGACTCTAATATCTTAACCATGTTTTCATGTCTCATTCAGACATCTATATCCTAGATCTTGAGAATTTTTTGGTTGTGAGTAGAAAGTTATCTTTGATAGAGTTCAACTTTGTAATCTATTGTTGTTCCTTACTTAGCATATCAGTGTGGGAGACTCCGCATTTTCTTAAGGAGAACATTCTTATGTTACAGTTTTAATGGTAGTCTCTTTGATGATAGTATGATGAGAATTTGATGTTGTCTCAGATCCGGAATGTGTTTTTCTTTGAGGATTGTATGTTGGTTTGGAGATTTTGTGAATTATGTTCTAGTCTTGGCCGACCTAACATATGTAATTCATTGTGAAGACTAGTTATGATTTATGGATGTTAGCTGACATGGATAAAATGTTTTAAATCATATATGGTTCCAACAAGAGTGTTTTGATTATTTTTTCTTCATCTAATTAGGCCAAGCTAATTGATGATTAAGAAATACCTATATATATAAGATTCCTTGAAGAGAGAAGGAGGGAGCAAGAGTGAGTGTGTGAAGTGAGTGGGAGTGCAAGTGTGGAAGAAATGATCTGAGCCTAAATGTTTTATTAGTTTGGATCAGAGTAGATTTGTTAAGTGACTATTGTGTGAGGCAGTACTTCATATTCTGAGCTTCATTGGAACTGAATCCTGCACATTGAGGGTGTATTCCATCAATTCAAACCTTTTGGAAATGATCCATAATCTTTGTAGCTTGGTGGATAGCCATCTTTTGTATTCAGGTAGTGAGCATTTTTCAAGGATAGTGAGTCCTGGCAGTGAGCCCTATAATATCTTGTATCTAGATATAATATATTTTAGAATTGTAATAATGGTTAGATGGATTTTATGTGAATAGTTTTATGGAATAATGATCCACCACCCTCTCAGTATTTTAGATGTTCAAGAGAAATTTGGTAGTGGAGGCGGGAGCGAGGAAGATAATAGCAAAGAAGTAGTCAAAGAAGAAGAATTGAGCACAACCACGGGCGTAGTCAGAGAGGTAGAGGTGAGGAAGACAAAGATGCCCACATAAGGTGGAGATGATATGGGTAATGATAGGGGAGTGGAAGGAGATGGTGCAGTGGAAACAATTGGGAGCATGGAGGCAATATGCTAAGGCAATTATGGTTGCTCCTCTTCCTCTTGTGGATGGGACTCTTCTTCATAGATGGTGGGCATATCAAGAACAAAGGTTCTTATTCTCTTGGGCTTCTTGGGCGGTCTTTACCATTTGAAAACCTTCCTAGTGTATACCTTTTGTTTAGGTTGCTGCTTCATCACTTCTTTTATTTTCTTTGACCTGGTAATAGGTGGAGACTTCAGAGCCTCACCTAAAGAACATACAAAAACGCCACTATCTGTCTCACTTTAAATAACATCTTCTAACTCTATGTATATTAATTCCACACCCTACTCCTGCAATTGGGCTACTTGATCATCAAGCCACTTCTTAGTACTTTGTTCTATTGGACAAGTGATAGTATCTAAGTCCTTAATTTTTGGCTTAGTCCAGTCAATTACTGGCAATGGCACATTAGCTAGAGCATTGTATCTTTCATCAAGAACATTATCTTCTTCGACCACCTAGTTAGGGACTGGAAACAAATTAATAGAATTAAAAAAAAATTGTCATTCTCATGTAGTATCTCCTTCTGATGTCATGATCATCATCATAATTCACCTAGAAGTGTTTAATATGGGGTTGGTGGCATATTGCTTTCCAACCTACATTTTCAATCTACCTAGAGGATCCAAGCCTCCTCTTTATGTGTGTAATTCTAGGTTGTATTATACAAGCTCATATTTTTGCGTATTCTACACAAGGTAGTAGGTCACAAATATAATCCTTGGCTAAAATTAATATCGTATGGAACCTAGACATGGCGCTTGTCTTGCAGCAATGAATGGGAAATTTGCAATTGTTGGGTGAGCTCCAATAGGATTATCCTATCACTAGGGTACCTTGGAAAATGATATGGAAACCCAGAGAATCCTTCTACCCTTATGTAGGTAAACTTGGGGAACTGAATAAACCAGTACCCAAAGCCTTTAACCAACACCTTTGCACTATGGGACATCCTCATATGATAATCCTTTGACAAAGTCTAGACAATGTCCATGATGAAGGCATCATTGAGCCACCTATAATCTCTCTTGTATTTTCTATATTGGAGTTGTGGGTAGAAATTGTAGACAGGTTTTTCCCCTTCTTTGTTCCCAATTAACTGACACAATCCAATCCTTTGTATGGAAAAGTGACCACCAGAAGATATATAAGATAGGAAGTCATATAAAACTCCCTTGTCTTATTCACTACAACAAATTGATTGTGAAAATTCTTACTAATTATCTTTTCCCAATGAAACTTGGCTTCACCTCAGAGGATTTCTTCCACAAAATACAATATCCATTCCTCAAAGATTGAGGAAGTGGGGAGCTCCATTACTCTGCTTAGCAGTGTTACGAGGTCATTAACCTCTTCCGTGAAATCGCTCTGGTATAGATTCTGAGGTACTTTGTTGTAACTACCCCTCTTATCAATCAACCATGTCTAATTTATGGTCCTTTTATAGTCAATGGGGTTTTCCTTCCACATATTCAAGGAATATTCTTTCTTATTTTCCTCCATTTGGTCAAATAGGAAGATCTTGAATGTTCTCTCAATTGACATGGGAATCATATCAACTAGCACTCTTCCATCCATAGTGACTATTCTTCTAGATTATGGGTGGTAGCATTCTCTCCAAGCGAAGAACAACTTTGGACTGATTAAGGCTATAGGAAAACCTGTCACCTTTGTAATTCCACTCTTCTTTATTCTCAAACCCTCCTTAGTCTTCAGGCTAAGCAAGACCCGTTGTCTAAATTTTTCTATGATGATGTGACCTAAGTATTTGTCTATCATCTTGTCTCAATTTGAGGTAATCTTTGACGTGCACTCGACCTATGAAATTTTTACTTCATTTTGGATTTTTCCTTTTCAACCTTTGCATCCCTTGTGCTCTTCTTGGTCTTGTCAGCCTTCTCAGCTGGTTCCATCAATCCTACACAAACAATGCGTAGTAAATACCTCGATAAATTAAGAGAGCATAATGCTAGTTAAATCATGGTAAAATGTCATTAAATGCATCCACATACCTCAAAAAGACCATTTCATTCATCAAATTTCATCATTTTATGCTAGTTTGTGAAGTTTGTAGCTTTGCAGGTTTGATGATGTGGGTTTCTGTCTTACAGAGGTCACCAAAGTTATGGCCATTGGAAATGACTCAAGGAGCGCAAAAACCTGCAAGCGAAGTTTCGTGGGGAAAAACCCATGATGACCTAAGGCCTCAATACTTATAGTCGAATGACTCATTTTGGCACGTGGGACAAAGGAGTTGGAGTTGACTTGGAGCTTTAGGTGACAATTGGAATGATGCGGGAGAGACTGAGGAAAAATCTGCAAGGTGAGAGGAATTTCAATCCTGCATAGCACTTTGACTTAGGGTTTTTGCTTCCCAGTTGAGAGGGTCAAAGTGATAATGCTAGCTTTGGCGCTTACGTCATCAGAGTGGGTCATTACCTGCATGTGGAAAGTTTAGTGAAATTCATCAAGTGGAATTCCATGTATGATTTGTCGTTAATAATGGCTTTGGGTGGACAGTCCCCCAATGATGGCAACCCACATGGATGGTTCTATAGAGGCCTTGGGACTTAGTGGATTTTATATTTTTGATTTGAGGTTACTTGAGGTTTGTGGGGATGGAAAGCATGGAATCCACATGGCAGATTGTTGTTAGAGCTTCGCTATTATTAGTGGCCTTAGTGACATGGCTTCCCACAAAGGAAATGTCGCATCATCAAAGACTTATTATTTTTTTGGATTTTGAGTTGAAGTTACCTAGTGCTTTGTAGAGATAGACACAACAGAACTCACTAGTGAGAGTAGTGTGTGATATGCCATTAATAACGACTTTGGTCCTGTGACTTTTTGCCAACACTGTCCCACATGGGGGAACTCACAAATGGAAAAGGATTATTCATTTTTCTTTTATTGAGTGAGAGTTATGTCTGAGGAAATGGTAGGTGTGGGATCCACAAGCTGAGAAGCCACAATGGATTTTTTGTAGTGGAAAGACTTAGGTTCAACTAACTTCCACCTGCAGGATTCCACATGGAGGAACACACAATGAATTGGGTTCAAAGTGTTTATTCCTTTAAATTTTCTAAAACCCTCAACAGTTTATCCACCTCGGACTTGGTTGCGGGGACAAGGAGTGCAAGGACCGTTCATGCTCACGTCATTTAAAAGGCATCCTAAGGGTGGTGTCCTGTGAGCAAGAACCCATGGAAAAAATCTTAGTTAGGGACTCCACAATTCAGACTTTGTTGACTATTAATGGATTGGGTTTCAAATTTAAGAGGTAATGGTGTTTCATTTGGTCACCCTTAGTCATAAACCTACTACGGGCTATAATCCTTGACTTCATAATTTCTACAACCGAGGAAACCCTAGCTAGTACCTCTTACAAATTTTAGTAACACAGAGGCTTGGAAAAGAATTGAACGCATACCTTTATCACTTGAATGGAGGAGGTAACCAGGGCTGTAGCCTTCAAGCCAGCTTACGCACACAAAAAATTCCTTTGCTCTCCAAATTTGAAAATCTTAGGTGGAAAATGACAGGTCAAAGGTCCCTATTAGACAATCGACCATTAATGCAAGCATTTATTGTAGGGGTCTCAAAATGCGCATGTGAGGTACGAGATGCAAGAACATGATGCAAGGAAGTTGTGAGGACAAAGTATGTTGTGAGAAACAATAGGTGGAAGCAATGAGTGGGAAGTCTATTGTAGAAAGTCAGATAGAAAATTTCATAAGGAATAGTGCAATGGAGATGAAAATCCACAAATAGACTTCTACAAATGGAAACCCGCATGGCAACTTCCACGGATGGTGAAAAAGAACGGGGCTTCCACATGGTGGAAACTCGCAAAGTTTTTCTTGCAAATGCTTGAAACCTCCCAAAACTTTGACAAGTGATAAGACATGCTAAGATCTTGCTCAAGGCACTTGATCAACTTGGATCAAAAGTAGGGGCACAAAAAATGAGGTGATCATAAACTAACCCGGCAGAGGAAAAACGAAAAGAGGGGCTCCCTGGTCCAAGTGGAGCATGTGTGCATAAGGCACAACAAATCTAAGAATAACAAATAGAAATGTAGAAATGAATGTTTTAATGCCCAAAAAACCAGAATATGACCCTGATCAGGGACTCATTCATCTTAGGGTGAATGGATCCTATGTGAGGGTTTTGAAATGTACTTTTACATATTTTTGAGTTAATCTCTATGGTTTCTAGATTCTGATCTGGAAAGAGGAGAATGATGTGTACCTTTCACCAAAAGTCACTTTTGAAGCTCACCGAGGACTCATTCACCCTATGGTGAATGGGTCCAGGCTAGGGCTCTGCAAAAATTCTTTTTTGGTTCTCTTCTACTGTGCTTGCACTCCCAGATTCTTGATTTTCACTGTCAGAAAGCCAAAAATAAATTTTGTAGAAGAGTTTCCATGAAATGAAAACTTTTCTTTCAACTTTGACAACTTTGCAACTTTCTTCAATTTTTCTCTTCAGAGGATCTTCCACCTAAAATCTGCAATCACACATCAAAGAGAGAAAAATATTGTGTGTTAGGTGAATAGGGGTTTGCGTTGGTCAAGCCCCATTTCGGTAATCAAACCTTGAAATGAATAAAAACATGAAAGGAATGATGAATGAAAAACTCCATGTAACAACTCACAAAACCTTATTTGAACCTTGGATTGTAGATTTGCAACTAGCATAAATTTCCTTCAAGGGATGTGGATCTTGATCATGAAACTTGATTTGAAACAATGCCTTTGATAGATCTTGAACACTACACTACCATATTAGCTCAAACAACATGCATAATGCAATAAATATTTGACATGACAATGTAATCTTGATTGCTGCAATAATCTTCAACAATTCTACCCTTGAATGCTCTTGATAATGCTCTAGCTTGATCTCATGAAGTCAAAGAAAAGTTCTAGGATAAAACATAGTGAAATGACCTCATATTTATACCTATCTTAACATTAATTCCTAAAATTCAAATATCACAAGCTGACATCTGAATATACATTTGTTATCATTGAAAAACCACCAAAAACATAATTTGAATATAGGTCCTAGGTGCAAGTGAGGACCCATTCGCCATAGGGAAAATGATTCCTAGGCCACTTACCTAGGACACACATTTCTCAATGTTAAACATTATGTTATGGAATTTATGAATGTTGGGTTTTATCCCTTAGAATTACAATTAATTAGGCTTGGATTTGAATTAAAGGGGCCAATTAAGGAAAATAATCCTTAATTAATTAATAAATCCCTAGATTACTGTGAAAGTGTAAAGGTACACCTTACAACACCAAAAATAAGGTACAATTAAGTCCATTTTAATTAAAAGGGCCCTAAACTTAGTGTGAATATGTAAAATACATATTACAACACTAAATTAAGGCATAATTAAGATCATTTTATTATTATTTATTCATTCCCATATTAAGTGTGAAAAAGGGATACTTTTTCCTACACTACACTAACAAGTATTGGCCCTCTACATCAAAATTTGGTGTTTGGCTAGCAAGGGAAATCAAAATATTGGAGAAAATTTTAACACCTTCTTGTTGAATTTCATTTTCCTTACTAAGTTCTACACCTGTGGAACTATCTTGAATTGAAAAGAAAGAATTTATAGTACTTTTTATTTGGCTAGATATATGGAAAAATTTTGTATTACAATCTTTGTCTCTTAACCACAACTCTTGAGACTTTTGTCTCCAGTATATTTCTTCCCTAGCAAGTAGCTTAAACCATTCTACCTGTAACTTCCTTTGATGTTCAAAGGCTATAGCATCCAAACCTTGCAAAATAATATACTCATTTATTTTTGTTAATTGTTTGAACACATTTTCCTTCTGCTCAAAGATGTTCTTCAATATGTGGACATTCCAAAGTTTGATTTGTTGCTTGACATACATCAATTTATTGCATAACTGATACATTTTAGACCCTCTTACATATAGGGAACTTACCCACCATTAGTGAAGTAGGTGAAAAAAATATGGATGCTTGAATCACATCTTTTTGAATTTAAAGGATGGCTTTCTCTACGGAGAAGAATTTTTGGCTATTATATTCAAATAAATTATATAATGATCTAATCCAAATAGGGGTAGAATATTAGATGAATATTTTTTTTTCCTGATATCTAGTTTGGAGATGATGAGAATCTATCCAAACGTTCAAAAATCTGCAGGAAGTCCTTTCTACGATTTGTCCAAGTGTATTTTCCCTTCTCAGGTATTATATCAAGTAAGGCATTATCTAGAATGAAAGAAATAAAATATTCCATTATTTTTGGAGGTGGATAGATGCCTCCTTTATTCTCTTGTAGTAAAGCTATTGCATTGACATCACTAGCTAAGATTTCCTTCTCTTCTCCAATATCATCCAAAACTTGTGTAAGGACATCCCAAATAGTTTTCTTATCAGTTATGGAAGTCAGACCATAAACATCTATCAACCAAAATTTCAAGTCAAATTTTGAAATTTTCATTAACTACCAGCTTTTTTCATTTTTGACTACCTCAACTGAAATTGTTTTAGTGTTCCACAAATTAATAAGGCCTCCAAATGCACCTTGTGTTGGTGAAAAGGTTGACTTCCATTTTAGCCATTTTTGGATGGTAGATTCATACATTGCATTAGACATCTTAGACTCTTGGAGAACTATGAGATCAGACCCACAAGCATCCAATTGATTCTTTACCTGAGCTCTTTTGTTAGGGGCATTAATAACCCTAACATTCCATGAGATTATCTTCATTGCATTTGAGGAGACTAACATAATCTCGAGAATTTACTTTCTAGGGCATTAAGATTCTTATCCAATGTTGCTTGTAACCCTGCCTCTATTTCTTCCTTTAGTTTAGTCATATGGGATTTCATTCCCCTTTTTCTAGGTGACTTCTTGACTATAGGCTAACTACTAGGTGACTGTGAAATGGAGAGAATCTGAATATAGTCAAAATCAGCCTCTCTTATTTGTTTTCTCTATATTTTCCATAGGTTTTCAAGGGTTGATTTCCTATTTGTTGCAAGGGGTTTGAAAACTATCTGAACCAACTTCTTCCATTTCTATCTCCTTAGGACTTTCATCTATTAGTTTAGATCCCTCAAATATAATTATTCTATTAGCCAACTCCTCTAAGTTACCTTCCTCCAACATATTTGTAAAACTTAAAAGCTCTAGAGTCTCAAAATGATTAATAAATGACTATTCCACTTGGAACTCTATGATGTTCTCTTCTGCCTCCATCATACAAATTAAGGGAAAATTTTGCTGATATTTAGTATTTTCTATATCAAACATCAAATATTTATTAACCTTCTCCATTTGATTCAAAGAAGGAAAAGAGATAGATGGGGTGTATAAATGAAGTGGTAGCGATTGGAAAAAAAATTGAACCATGATGAGTTTCCCTTTAGCCAAAGTTTAGAGAAGGAAACTGATAGTGGTTTGATCCCTTCCTTTAACACTGGTTTGAACCCTTTCTTTGCTATTAAAGCAGTCTCTTTTTGGCCCCGTGGGATGCAAACTAGCATATTATCTGATGGGAGAAATATCTTCTTAGAATCCTTTGAAGGAGTTGGCTACTCCATACCACTTTGTTCCAAATTAGTTGCTTGAAATCTACTATCCTCTTCTTGCTAGAAAGAAGCACTAGGATGTCCCAAACTATGAAATTTAGAGCACACACTTTTAAGGGTGTCAACAAAAATAATTTGGATCCATTTCACATATTTAGATGTTATATGTATTTTTTTGGGGAACTCCCTTGTGGCATCCAATAATATGCAAACGCTAACTGATTTGGTTGGATTTCTAAAAGAGACATAGTCATGCTTTAAAAAGATACCCATGTAATTAGCTAGGGATTCAAGTATATATGTCTCCCTATATTCAAGAGAGAGACTTCAACTGGACGCAGAATGGAATAAATTTTACTATAGAGGATTTTGGATTAAAATTTAGAGACCAAGGTTGAATGTATAACCTAGACCCTTCAAATACCCATGATTTAACTATGTAAGTTACATCTCTTTGGGATTTTGTATCAAAGATAACTACAAAAAAAACCTTCCCTCGATCCAAATAAAATATATTGTTGGCTCTAGACCATGCATCAAAAATAAAATTTCTTAAAATTTAAATATCAGGGGTAAATTTGTAGAACTTACAAATGAGCACTTTCCCTCAGAGGTCTTGGACTTGCAGCTCAAGTGACTCATCAAAGAAAGTGATGTTGAGAATACCTTTCTTCTCATGATACTATGCATGTTATTCATTCTTTGGATGCTAGCTTGAGATTGTATTTGAAATAAGGGGTTTTGGGAAAAATCTCTTTTATGCTTCTTTGTGCCTCCATTGTTGTTTCCCCACTTGTTTGTTATGTGTCTTCTTCCTCCTTTATGAGTGATTGGAATTATCTTTTTCTTCCCTTCCATGTTGGGACTCTCTTTGAGATGATTTTCTAGTGGTTTACACTGAAACCTTTGGGAAATTCGATCTTTGTTCATGTTTCTCATGGATCTTGAGGTTTGGATTAAGGGGAGCACCATGCAGGGAAGAAAAGTATGATGGGCTATTCTGAGACAGATTCCTTGGATTAGGGAAATCTTGGAAAATATTATTTTTTCCTTGAAATGATGCCCTAGCAGATGCATCATTTCTTCTTCCTCTTTGATCCCCACTAGTTAACCCTTTTTGGCTTGAAGTAAACAACTTTCATGGGGTATCCTCTGCACAGATATCAAACGATGGTTACTTTTCTAGATTTATCCTTTTCTTTGGATGAAATGGGCCATGGTATCAGTAATGAGTATCAGGTCTAACTGTATACTAGTGCTATCCTATCTGATGACACCCATAGTAGCCATGAAATCCTCAAGATTGTTGTTTTTTCCCTCAATTTTTGAAAAAGTAACCATTGCCATAGCCTGGCAGTCTTAATGCAGAGGCCATTTTTTTGCTACTATCAAATAAATGGTTGTGTTATTCTTTGTTATTCATTTAAATTAAAGAATTATTTTATGTGTTTAGTATCTATTAAAATTAAAATTAATTAGAACTAATTTTATTACTTATTAGATATCTACAATCAATTATACTCTCTTTGTATATCCATTACTTGGTAGTACTTGTAAAATTCTTGGCTCTCTACATTTTCCAATCCTCTAATTTTTTTTCTAAATGGTCATTTTTTCTAGGGTTTTAAAAAACTACATTAGGGTTTTGAATGTAAACCCTCATTGAAAACCCCTTGCACTTTTTATGTTTTCTCGTTGACCACTGACTCTTGTATCCCAATCACTTAAGTGTTTACTCGTGGATTTTTTAATTTTCCAACTAACCCCCTTTTACTTATTACTAAATTTGTATCCTATCACACTTTAAAACAACTTTAAAACACATGTTTAATTTCATGACTTAAGCACTTTGGTTATTTGTGGCCCCCATTCAAGGAACCTATCATCTTCTCATTCCAACACTAAATCCCTTTCACATCACATTTTTTAATTCCCAAAGCATAAGTAAAATGCACTAAGTGGTATTGACAAAAGGATAGACACATTTCACCTTTTGGTTCTGATGTAAAACTCTTCACACTATATTCTCTTTTTTTCAATGCATAGGAAAAATGTGGTGGCTTGAATTCCATTGACTATGATGGACATGTGGCATCTAATGGTTAGAGCAAATGAAATTCTTTGCACCGCATTTTCTAATTTTCAGTGCAAAGGTAAAATTGTGCTATCCTTGCAAATCATAAGAAATCAACATTGGAAAATATGCATTGATGTACTTCTTATTAGTGAATTTTGAAAATTGAATATTCTCCTTTCAATGCACTGATACTTTGGCAGCTAAAAGGTAAAGGGACACAAGTCCATTTCTCATTTCAGTGCCTTCATAACGAATTTTAATCAAAATATTTTCAAATCAATTATATGGTAGTGTCATAAGGGGGGAATGATGCAATAGGAAAGCAAACATAAATGAATTAAAAAATCTCAATTCAAAACAATATTAAGATCCCTAAACCCACTACTCATCAAATGATCAATATAAACCTAATGAATTCAATGAAATAATTATTAGAAAATGAAGAACAAACAATGAATTTAAGAAATTATAATGTTACCCATCTCATTTCAAAGTGTATTTGTATCAATGTTGAATGTTAGATTGTTGTAATCAATACAAAGCCCCCATTAATGTTCATTTTACCTCATTTTTTCCAAAGTAAAAAATTAGGGTTTGGGGGGTAAAAATAGGGAATTAGGGTTCATTTTACCTCATTTGCACTCATAGCCTTTAGTAAATTCTTGTCTCTGGAGATCGTGTTTTGGCAATTTTTCGATTTGCAATGCCAAGGATTGTAGGTTCCCCACATCGTGTAGAGATGGTTCGTGAGTTCAGGAGGCCCACTAGTGTAGGTGTCATGGTATGTACCTCCTTTGTTCCTATTTTTGTATTGTCATTTTTGAGTAATTAATGCTAGAATTTATTTTTTCAACAGCGGTAATTTCATGAAATCTTTGCTTTTGTTTTGATTCAACCACTATTTCCCTTTGTGTTTGTACTAATTTTGATATTTTTGATTGCTATTGGTTTTCATGACCACTATTGAAAAATTTGTTCACTTTTGATGACTGTAGTTGCTTAAAATGTTCACTATTATCTTTTGACTTGTGAAATGGCAAAATTTGTGAATTTTTAACGCCTCCACATCCACCAAAAATTGCCCTCCATCTACAAAAAAAATATTATTCATGGCTCACATGATGTACACTCCCTTTATTTGACCAATGGCTATACATTCCCACAACAATAATACTATTGATTGTGTTTTGTTCCTCTAATATCAGTTATATAGTATTAAATAAATTTTTATGTATGTGATTTAGCACACATGAATCCAACACAAATATTGTACCCATCTTCACCATATCTATCACGATCTTTGTAAAACCTTTAAGAAAATACCTCCTAGTTTTGTTAATTGGTAGCATACTATTGTCAACCATTGTAAAAATAAGGGTACCTATTATACCCTCTCTATGTATGCATCAATTTCTAATATCATCCCTTAGATAGGTATAAAGGTCTCCCTTCCAAATATCATAATTCTCCCTGTATATCCATTATAAACCAATAGACTAGCTCCTTATAAATCAAGATCTATAATATGTGTTATACATCATCTAGCATTAGCATCATCTCCCTTCTTAGGAGGAATTTTTAGATCTTAGAATTCCAAAACCATAAAAAAGTACCTATCTACCTTGATCTTAGGAATCTACACCAAGTCCTACAATCCTACTACCTCCATCAATTCCTAATTTTTCAAATCATTGAAACTATCCATGAACCCTAGCACTAGTGTCTATTTCTCTTGAACCACTACCATAGCCAATATATGCACACATGACTTGGTTATCCTCAATCGAAAACCATAATACTTTTATTCATATAAACCCAATTATTTTTCATCTCCCTACCCATTTTGATCTATTCACCCAACTATTTTCCTATCTAGCTACTCATTTTTTATTTATTCACCACATATTTAAGCATTTTCAATCATATTTTCCTACTTGTTTACCTATTTTCCATTTTATTTTCCCTATAGTTTCCTACCATTTTTACCCATTTCCTCCATCTTATTACCTATTTAACATCTTATTTTATCCGATGTTTACACATTTTCCTATCCATTTACACCTTCCCAATTTTTTTTCCCATCCATTTACCCATTTCCTATTCTATTTCCTTACCCATTTAGCCATTTTTCCATCTTGTTAATCAATTTGTTTACCTATTTTCAATCTCATTTTCCTTCACACCTTAGTCAATTTATTACATATCTTAGCTATTTTCTCAACTCACTAATCCATTACCAACCTATTTCCCTTGTAAACACCCACTTCACCCAAAATCCCTAGCCTACCCATTCCAAAAAATATCTTCCTTCTACATAAACCTACCTTCCCTTCTCACTACCTATGAACTAGTGCCATTGTTTATTGTGATTGCACCACACCCTTTGACACATGTCATATAGTACATTTACATCACACCCACCTTCACCTACACAAAACCCTATCTCATTTATGTCACTCCATGCACTTTCACTACCAAAATTCCTTTTTACACCAAATTATGTGTGCACCAAGTCCTATTGTGTATGCCCCATAAATGAACATGTGCAATGTAGGCACATTTGTGTGTTTTCTTGCACCAATTTTTTTGGTGCACACATACACCTACCTAAAAAACCCTTATAAATTCTCAAAAAAGTAAAATTAGATGTAAGAATGATGGACTCACCTAAGTTTGGCTTGCCACTTATTGTTGATACTCTTGAACCATCTCATTCTCATGCTAATGAATTTCACACTATCCATCCTACACAACTTATTTCTTCACTATCTAGATCTCAAATTCTTATATTAACCAAATTTAAAATTACATTTTCATCCCTCCAAATCCTATATATATGTTTTCACTACAATTTTTTTATTTATTTAATTTGATGTTACCCTCTCAACTTCATTTTTCTTACCCCACAGGTCCTATTTCTCTTATCAAGTAGGCCCTATAACCATGCCTAACCTCTTTAAAGAGTATCCCTACCTTATACCTATAAACCAATCCTCTTCCTACTAGTTGTGGCATCCCTTACAAAAAATGCTATATTTTATTTTTCAATGATACGTTGTTAGACAATGCCATCTCAAAGAGAGGTAAAATGTAGACACCTAAAAAAAATTCTTGAATTTATACCATCATCACACCAATACTATCCAAAAACCATGTCTAGTTTTGATTAAATAAATAATTTTTATTTAATTAATTTTTTAGTTTAATAGTTGCATGACTCAATTTTTTAGTTGTTTGATCGGTCTAGTTCTTTGTTTTTTTAATGTTTCTATTCAAATGCTTTATTTTTGATATAAATAATGTAATTGTATTTTTAGTCAGATGAGTGGCCTATATATGTATATATCTATTGTATGCTTAATTTTGTATCTATATGTGTCTATATTTATTATGCTATACTTAACCTGTGTTTTATGTGTGTGGTGTTAATATAATGTGTATGCTTGTATATATGTATATGCAGGTATATATGCACACTAACACATATACATATATATGCAATTGCACATATCATGCTATAGTGTAATATTTATATTCTAGTGAAAATTATTATATTCAAAAATTGTATATTCATAAACTTACATATATGTATTTCTTAAGCTTGAGCTTGGTTGAATTCACTATGGTTGTTGTGGTGCCCTAATTCTACCCTATATTAAAAGAATTTTTTCTTACATGTGGGAAACTAGGCTTGACCTATTTGTGAACCATTAGTTTTATTTCTTGTTTTCCATCTTTAAGGCATGTGTTAAATGAAAGTTATTACAAATTATTGAGATTTGAAGGGCCGCATTTGTTTTTTTTTAATAAAAAGGGGGTGAAATATTGATTGAAGAAATTAAAAAACTACAATAAGTCAGGAACAAATAGGGGCATCCCAAAGGAGCCCCAAGCACAACCAATTACATATTATTGTCATCCAAAAGAATCTTTTCTAGGGCCACCACTGAATCTGAAGGAAAATGACCCCATTCACTGACATCGCACCCCTCCTCATGCTCTGAATCCCACTTGGCCAAACAATCTTCCACTCTATTCCACTCCCTAAGAATATGTCAAAAGGAAATAAACTCTAAAGAACTACTCAAGCTCAAAACCTTCTTTACCACCAAATCCAATTGTTAGCTATCTCCTTCTAGCCTTTGGTCATTTAGCATATCCACAACAATTTGTGAATCATATTCATAAATAATGTACCTCCAACCCATAGAGAACCCTCTTTCCACAACCTGAATAATAGCTAGGGCCTCCATAAGATTATTGGTTTGCTGCACTTTATACATAGAGAAGAGAAAAACTGCACCACCACCACTATCTCTACCAATATCACCAATTATTGCATGTCCAAGGTTCCCCCTTGAGGACCCATTAGTATTTACTTTTAGGATACATCCAGGCATGGGCATGCACCTACCCTCCTGCTGAATTTTCTTCTTAGCAAGACGAGGTCGTCTACCAATAGGAAGGCCCAACCCACCAACTTCTAGCTTCAAGTTCCTTATGATACATCACTTGAATCCACCATATTAGACAAGTCACATTTCACAACAATGGTCTCTTGAACCTTGCTAAGGATCTTTTTTCATAACTCGACCACCACCATATGCCCAACCTAAAATATCATATGCTTTCTTTCCAACCTTACATTCCAGATAATCAAACTAGGACCAATAATCCAAGCAATCTTAAGAAAAGAGGTTTGTGCATGAGGTCTACCCAAACTAGCCCATAAATCTACCAAAGAAGAGGCATGAACACAAGCATGGTTCCAAACCTCCCACCAAAGATGCCAAATCTCCTGAGAAAAAGGGCATTGGAAGAATAGGTGAGGGGAATCTTCCTCATAACTCTTGCAGAGAACATAGATAGAAGGGCCCTAAAACCCTCTCCTCCATAAATTATCCTAGGCAAGGCATTTATTTTGGACCACCAGCCATAAGAAAAAAATACACTTAGGCCAAGAAAATTTGTTCCAAACTTGTTTCCACCAAGGAACACCATCTTTCCCATAATTTTGCCTATCCAACTCCAAGTAACCCAAGACAATAGAAAAGAGTCTTTTCATATCAGGGCCCAAGCCAGAATGCCCCTCCCAAGAAGAGAATTACACAATCTGTTAGACAAAATCTTAGCAAGCTCCTAACAAGCCTCCTTTGTGCTTCCCAATGATCATTCCTATGGGACCTTCCAGCACATCACCTCAATTTGGCCCAAAGCTTGAGTAGTCTTAAAATACTCCACTTTACTCCAACTAGTAGCAAGAAAATTGTCACAAAGAGGTTGTAAATGAGGATAAGCACATAGGATGGGGGGTGCCCATCCCATGAATCATGCCATAATAGAGCATCAAAGCCCCTATTGCAAATCCAAAAGAGACCTTGCTTAATAAAATTTTCCCCTCTTTTGAGGGTCTTCCAAATCATGGACCCATTCCCTAAAACATCATACTTGAGGGTGAGAAGAAAAGCCCAATCTTAATCCTGAAACTTACACCAATGCCAATATAATTTGACAGCCAAGGCCTAACCACTTAAACCCCCTAGTTTGAGACCCATACCACCCTCTTGCTTTGGTCTAGTACACACCGAGCTACATTTCACAATGCTCCATTTTGAAGAAGACAAGTTTCCATCCCATAGAAATTGGCAAGAAAGGGTATCAAACTCCTTAACAAAGCAAGTGCGAGCAACATAAACAAAAAATCTATAACTAGGAAGGTATTGAACAACCAACTTCAAAAGAGTCACACAACTAGCTATCAAAATCCACTAACAAGTCCAGTGGAAAACCTTCTGAAAATTATCCAAAACATCTTGCCAAAGGTCTCAAAGATGAGACCCCATAGAAATGGGGATCCCAAGATAAAACAAGGTAGAGCACCAATATGAAATCAAAGAACCTGAGCAATCTTGTTTTGGATAAGATGAGAAGTATTAAAAAATAAAATTGAGGACTTATCCTCATTAATCCTTTGGCCAGAAGTAGCCAAATAAATGTCCAGAGCCTTCCTTAAAATCACTGCCTCCTGAATCCTATCCATCCCCAACAGAGCAATGTCATCTACAAATTGAAAGTGAGAATGAGGAAATACCCTACCCTCCCAACTCCAACCTTGAATTAAGCCTTGATTAACCTGGTATTTGATAAACCTTCCCAGTCCCTCAGCCATAATAATGAACAAATAGGGAGGAAGAGGGGCCCCCTAGAAAAGACCCCTGGAAGCACCGAACAACTCCAAAGAATCAACATTAATAAGGATAGAAAAGGAGGAAGAAGTGACGCAACTCATGACCCAATCAATCCACATTCTACCTGTATAGGAGCAAATTTGGACCCCTTGTGTAAAATCCCCTTTCACATACCCTCACCTTAGAAAATCAAACCCAAAGGAAAAATTCCACATCACCCACCTGCCTTCCATCCACTTGGAATTTTTCCAGTGTGTTGGTGAGAGAATATATTTCAAGGATGAAAGCATGGCATGCAAATGTCTATGCGGTGCGCTGTCATCACTAATGGGTTCTTGCATCTAAAGTTGGCAGAGGCATTACACACCTAATTAGGGTCAAATTGTAACATCCCTCTTTGACTAACCGAATTGAAATTACTTATTCCTTCTCATCCCACCTTCAAAAACATTCTTCATTCATCCATTCCATCCTCTACACATTCAATTAGTTTATCTCTCTTAGCAGTTCATTCACATTCTCAAGCACATTCTCATTCACTTCAACATTCTAGCACTCCATTTTGAGTATTGCAGCAACATTGGCACTCCATCAACTCCACATTGCAAGTTTGAGGCTATCATAGAAGTTGTGAGCTTGGAGCCTTGCAAGACCTCCCTTCACCATGGTTGTGACAATGGTGACTTTTTCAAGTTCGTTGCTTGCAGTCTCCCTTCATTGGCCTTGAGAGCCTTTATGTGGAGGTGGTAATGCTTCACTCCTCTCCTTTTTTATTTGATAGAGTAGCATAGTATTTTTTTGTAGTGTTCAACAATCTTTCTTTCTACTTTTTTTTATCGCATATTCTACTCTGTTTCTTTTTGGTTATCTATGGAGGTGGAAACACCAAAGTGGGGATCTGACTAAGGTAGGCCCCTATATAGCCCCAACAATTTTCCCCTCTTTCTTGTGTGTAGGTGAACTTGTGCATGGAGCTAGCTAGTGAATCAACACTTTTGTGAGATCATCTTCGTCACCCTAGCTTTCATTTACTTGCTTTATCATCTCCTTTATTTCTCATACTTCATCATTCTGTTTACTTCATTAAAATCAACTAGCTAGGATGCAAGTAGGTTTTTGGTAGCTTCTCTGTTGCACTTTATGATTTTTGGCCATATGGATGCCAGCATGCTAGAGATATTCCAAATCATTGTGTTATCATCCCAAACCCACACTGCCATGCTCAAAAAGAGTGTTGTCTAAGGTATAGTTCAGACTCCAAAAACTAGCTCATCTAGCTCCAACCAGAGTTCTAGATCAGTAGAGTGAGAAAAGTACTACATAGTGCTCTTTATTCTTGATCCTCATCACAAACAATCCCTTTAGAGTGAGGTAAGCTAGGGAAGCCCTCCACTCTTGACTCTCTGTGACTTGGAGCCTTGATGTGGTTGGTCCCTCTCTCTTACATTTTTGGTGAACCCGATGTGAACCATTTTGGTTTCATTTGTTAGTTTTGAAGGGTCCTTTCCTCGTATTCTAGGAGCATTATAGGTGTGAGTGTTGTGAGGTGTTCACCTTACAACCCAACTTGTGACCTCTAGTAGGCATAGTTGGAAGGTTCCGTAGGCATTGCAGAACAAAGCCTTAGTTGGGTCACAGTCTGATTTTAAACCTTTGGGGGGATTTGTGAGAGTATCATTTAGTATGTGTGATGGCCTCTTTCTAGCATCTTCCTATCCCCTCTACACATCCTACGAGTAGTATTCCAAGTATAACCTTCACCTCACATGACCTGCTAATGGGTTTTAATAGAGAACCATCTCCACTTTACATCCCTACAAGAGTCAATGGAAACATTGTAGCATGTGTTCTTGTTGACTCAACGTCTCAAGTGAATATTATAACTGAGGAGATTGTCTTAATTAACTTCATGCATAAAGATGGGTACGACACACCTGTAAGAACCATCTGTACTCATAAAAAACTTTTTGTACCTCCCCTTGGTAGCATTGTTTTGTTAGTCCTTATTGTACCTAAGTCTGTAAACCTGCTATTTGACATAATCCCAAGATCCAAAGTCTTCAGAGTAAAGCTAGGTATCCCTTGGTTAGTAGCTATGAATGCAATCCCTTAGTTTGCATAAATGTCTGAAGTTTATTCATGAGGGTTCAGTGCATATGATCCATGACACCTGTTATAAACTACTAGTTGTGCATGGTAGCTATTCCTTAGACCACTTCTTCCCTGCACCCATTGGTCTGCTTCCACCTAGGAAAGACCTCTTGTAATAGACCTATGAGAAGTACAAGAAAGGGAACTTAATGCCTAGAGTGAGATACCCTCCATCATCTTATGTTGTTTCACATAGGGCTTGTTTAAAAGCTGACAGTGATGCCACCCTGGCACATAGAAGGGAAGAAGAGAAGTTCTCTTGAGGTTCCTCTTCCTCCCCTTTGACTATCTAGATTGATGCTTCTTCCTACCCTATTGTGGTGTCATCATATTCTACTCCACGTTTGCGGGAGAACCCTATGGTTCCCACTTGGTGAAATCCCAACATCCTGCATTTGAAATTCTTGTTCTACCCATGAAGCCTAGGCCCATTTGATAGGGTAGAAGAAAGGTTCCCTATAGGAAATCCTCTATGTCTCATCATTCACAGCCTCCCACACTCCTACTCCTAAATAAGTGAATGGGAAGAGGCCCGTCGCCGAGGTGTTAGAGTTTCCTCCCCCCACTATCTCTCAAACTCCTCCTACTCCAGTTCAAGATCTTGTCCCTCTATTACACACAGATGTGATGGGAACTCCTATGGCTAAGAAAGAGCCTTTTGTCCCTTCTTAGCTCCCAACCTCTAGTTCAAAGATTCATATAAACCACCTTGTGCGTGAGTGCAAGTGCCGGTGAAAGGCTTTGGTGGCTAAGCAAGCCTCTTTGCATAGAAAGGAAGAGGAATTGACCGCCCCTATTTTAGGGCCTCCTGATGTGTCTTCCTCTCTCCTCCCCTCTACTTCCGTTCAATCCATTTTTTTTTGTTTCTAACTCCCGCTCTGAGTGTGAGTGTGCTTGACCATAAAAAGGTGCAGGTGTTTATCGCTCCTTTGGTCGAGCCCCCTCTTTTGATGTCCCCCCATACATCCCACCATTTTCTAAACCCGTGGACATGTCAAATACTTTGGTGGTGTCTGCCATGGTTTTCTTCTCCTCTTCCACACCCCTCACCTTGTTTATGGGGAGTTCACATGCTTTGACAAAGTAGAAAGTAGAGGTTGTCCCTTAGCAATGGAGGGCATAAGAGGAGCCCACCTTCTTCAAAGGGTGGTCCTGCACTAGCTTGTTCCATCCGAGTAATAGAGCCAGTTCCAGCTTCCCCTAAGTTTGTCACTACTCCCAAATCACTCGGTGAGCCAAGCAATGAATCTTGAGTGTTGTCTACCCCGTCAGTTGAGGTCACACATGACACTCCTATAAAGTGCATGTTTAACTCTCTTGACGAGGTACCGGCCTTGTCAGCGATTTTCACAAAATCATTGACCATCGCTCCACAAGAGCCTAGTGGAGAAGACCTTGCAAGGCCTTCTTCCTTAGCCCTTGTTGTGGGAGGGTTAGAAGCACCTCCCCTTAATATTCCACTACTACAAGCTCATCCGCCTTCCCCTTATAATGATCAAGATTGGGAAGCAGATGACCTCTTGGTCGATGAGTGTTAGGGGAGGCCTCTTATTTATCTTTAGAATAGGTGTGTGTGTTATGATGTGTTCCCTCATGCTTGCGTTATGTGTTTCTGAATGACCCTTGTCACCCTTGTTGGTGCTTGGATATAGGAGTGATTATGTGTCATGAAACTTCCTCTATTTGTATCATCATTCTTCCTTTGTTATGTGTTTTTATTTTTGGCAAACTAGGGATAATGCAAAGTGTTGGGGGAATTTAGGATTCCTTTCCATGTTGACCCAATTTTTTATTTTTACTTTTTCTTCTCGTGCATTCTTCATATGGTCTGATATAGTAGGGGTTTGATGATAGTTCATTTATATACTACTATTATACTTATATATATTTATGGGCAGCTCTGACCCTAAAATGTCAAACCACCCCTATGCCCTTTGTTTGTGATGTCAGTGTCTCTTCTTGCACTTTTCTTATCTTAATATCTTCTTTTCTTGAGTTGTACCTCATATGTGTGACAATGTCACCTTCATAATGTTATGATTTTCAGAAAGTGCATTTGTTTCCAATGAATCTTTTCTCAAAAAATCCTTCCAATCTTTTTCAAAAATTTCATTCTCAACTTGGACCCCTAGTGGAACGTGTTTCCTTCATCATGGGTTGACAAAGAAAGAAACTTGGGAACTTTCCTCCAAGGTGGGAGCATCTTTTCCTACAGGAGAAGCCTTGAACTTCCCCTCGCAAGGAGGCATTTTCTTCCTTTCGAATTCCTTGATGAAGTGAACATCTTTAGAAAGGATTCCTTTATGTTGAATCAATTTGTGAAAAGCATTCTTTCACTTTCAAACAACATGTCCCTTGAGTGGACCTCTCTTCTTTTGAAGGGTTCCGGAGGGAGCCCTTTCAAAGCCTTGCAATTTCTCAATTATTTGTGTGAATATTTGCTTGTTTGCTTGCGTGGCTACTTTTTGTTCTCTAGCATGTTTTATCTACAGATTAACATGTTGCTTTGCAGGTGTGCCTATGAAGCCACTTTCCAGTCCAACTCTATGGAGTCCCCTTACATTGGGCTTCCTTCATGAGAGAGTACTTGGGGGAATGCCTTCTTGCAGGTCTATGGGCCTATAAGGTGCTTACATCCTACGAGATTTTTCCATCGTTGGTAAGTGGGCCTTTGGTGTACTTTTTGCAACTTCATAGTACCTATAGAGTCCTTTTCCTACCCTACACTTTTGATTTTTCTAGATCACGGTCTGCTTCCATGACGGTTCAAGTATATATCTCTATCTCTTTGATCTACTTTACTAAAAACTCATCGATACTCATGCTCACCAAAGTGGGGGAAAAATGTATAGGAGAGAATTGGCACCCCTTGTGTAAATTCCCCTTTCATACACCCTCACCTTAGAAAATCAAACCTGAAGGAAAAATTACACATCACCCACCTACCTTCCATCCACTTGGAATTTTTCCTATTTGTTGGTGAGATAATATTTGTCAGGGATGCAAGTGTGGTGCGTAGACATCTGTGTGACATATTGTCATCCTTGATGGATTCTTATTTTTGAAGTTGGCAGAGGCGTTACACACCTAATTGGGGTCGAGTTGTAACGTGCCTCTTCAACCAACCGACCCAAAAATGACTTATTCCTTCTCATCCCACCTTCAAAAACATTCCTCATTCATCCATTCCATCCTCTACACATTCAATTAGTTCATCTCTCTTAGCAATTCATTCACATTCTCAAGCATATTCCCATTCACTTAAACATTCTAGCACTCCATTGTGAGCATTGTAGTAGCATTGGCACTCCATCAAATCCACATTGCAAGTGTGAGGCTATCACAAAAGTTGTGAGCTTGGAGTCTTGCAAGACCTCCCTTCACCATGGTTGTAGTGGTGGTGATTTTTCCAAGTTTGTTGCTTGCATACTCCCTTCATTGGCCTTGAGAGCCTTTGGGTGGAGGTGGTAACACTTCACTCCTCTCCTTTGTGATTTGATAGAGTAGCATAGTATTATTTTGTAGTATTCAACAATCTTTCTTTCTACTTTCTTTATCACATATTCTACTTCGTTGCTTTCTTGCTATCCATGGAGGTGGAAACACCAAAGCAGGGGTCTGACTAAGGAAGTCCCCTATATAGCCCCAACAATTTTCCCTTCTTTCTTGTGTGTAGGTGAACGTGTGCCTGGAGCTAGCTGGTGAATTGATGCTTTTGTGAGATAATCTTCATCACCCTAGATTTTATTTACTTGCTTTATCATCTCTGTCTTTATTTCTCATACTTCATCATTTTGTTTACTTCATTAAAATCAACTAGGTAGGCTACAAGTAGGATTTCAGTAGCTTCTCTACTGTACTTTACATTTTCTAGCCATATAGATGCCATCACGCTAAAGAGACACTAGTGTGTCGCGCTGTCGTCCCAGACCTGCACTGTCATCCTTAGACAGAGAGTTTTCTGAGGTATAGTCCAGACTCCAAAAATTAGCTTGTCTAGCTCCAACTAGAGTTATGGGTTAGTAGAGTGACATAAGTACTACATAGTACCCTTCATTCTTGATCCTCATCCCAAAATGTCT
Source organism: Sequoia sempervirens (assembly GCA_007258455.2). Lineage (NCBI taxonomy): Eukaryota > Viridiplantae > Streptophyta > Pinopsida > Cupressales > Cupressaceae > Sequoia > Sequoia sempervirens. The sequence goes on from VDFB02005365.1 coordinate 63,834, forward strand.
CTTTAGAGTGAGGTAAGTTAGGGCAGCCCTCCGCTCTCGACTCTCCATGATCTAGAGCCTTGACGTGGTTGGTCCCTCTCTCTTACACTACCAAATCCAAAGGCTTGAAGAACATTTCGCAAGAAGACCCATCTAACCCTGTCATAAGCCTTAGCCATATCAAGCTTGATGAACATGGATTTCTCCTTAGAGTTCACCATAGAATGAATAGCCTCAGAGGAAATCACAACCCCATCTAGGATTCTCCTACCAGCAACATAGCTGCCCTGTTCTTTAGAAATAAAAGAGTGAGGCCAAGGCTTAAGTCTCTCCACAATCAATTTGGTGATAATTTTGTACGTCACACTACAAAGAGAAATAGGTCTTAAGTGATCCAAACAATTAGCTCCCTCCCACTTGGGAATAAGAGCCAAAAAAGTAGAGTTCAATGCACACAAAATTTTCTTATTGCAGTATGATTCCTAAACCACTTCAAGAAGGTTGAGTTCGATAATCTCCCAAAACTCTTGAAATAATTCAATATGAAAGCCATCTAGACCTGGGGCTTTACCTTTTTCCATTTGGAACACAATCCATTCCAATTCAATCAAAGAAATAGGGTGCATGATATTCTCATTCATCTCATTAGAGACCAAGGAAAGAATGCAATCTAAAATAAAATTAGCCTCATCAAAGGCTGTGAAAGGGTCCTTGGTGAATAGCTCAGAAAATAAGTGAGAAGCCTCCCTAGAAATCTCATCCCTGGAAGCAAGAAGCACCCCCTTTGGCGATACCAAGGACAGAATAATATTTCCAATCCTTCTAGCCTTGACAAAATTATGGAAAAAGCTAGTATTGTGATCCCCTTCCTTAAGCCAATCAATATGAGACTTCTGCTTCTAGAAGATTTCCTCTTGTAACTCCCATTCCTTAAGCTCCTTGATAGTAGCAACTTCCTTCCTAATCAACTCCTCAATAAGACCCTAATCCCAGATTTGGCAAGTAATGGTGTCCAAATTGGATTGGGCCATCAATTTGTTGACATGAAGATTGCCAAAGCATTACCTATTCCACTTCCTAAGTCTATACTTCACATACTAAAGATGATACATAGCCCTGCCATGATTCAACTTTCTTGAAGGGTTGCATTTGTTAATTCAGTTGGTGCTTTTAATTTTTCTCTTCTTTATTTTGGCTACAAAATTCCTTCCTCTTGTTGGTTTTTATATTGAAGGTTTGTTTAGTTTTTGTATTTATGAATTCTATAGGGTATAAAAAGAGGGTTGTTATTTTATTGAAAGGATAGAGAGGAAATTGAGATCAAGGAAGTAGAGATTCTAGAGGCATTGGGTGTTTGGTAACATGCTTCAAACTATTTTATTATTTATTGGTATTTTCATATTTTTATTTTAAAGGAACATTAATAATAGTTTCCCATATTTTTTGTGGAATTTATTGAAGACATATACACCCATGGAAAGTTAATGTATTCTATTTTGAAAATATATGTTGTATTTTAATGGAGTTTTGGGATCCTATAGTCTCCTGAGAAGTTTAATGTATTCTTCATATTGTCTAGGCTCTATTACTGATTATTTTGTTTATTTGACCAGTCATGGTCATTACTATTTATCATAAATATTAAGATGTTTTTGGTATTTTTGTAGACACCTAAATTTGTCCATATCCAATCACACTAGACTCTACCTCATCCTAGATAATTAAAAAAATACTTATTATTTATTTAACCCATTATTTACCTTTATCTATGACCCTGAATTAAATAAATTTATATTTATTTAATTAAACTGAACCCTTCAAACTGAACCCTTCACCTTTATTCCTCACCTTTCATTAAATATATTATTTATTGGTATTTATATATATATATATATATATAGGAACATAATAATAGTTTCCCATATTTAGTTGTGGAATATCTTTGAGATATATACACCCATGGCAAGTTAATGGGTTCTAGTTTAAAAATATATGTTGTATTTTAATGGATAGTGTTGGACTCCTATGGTCTCTTGAGAAGTTTAAATCTATTCTTCATATTGTTTGGGATCTATTATTGATTATGTTATTATTTGACTAGTAATAGTTATTGTTATTTATCATAACTATTAAGAAATTTTTGGTATTGTTGTAGACACTTAAATTTTTCCATACCTAACCACACTAGATTTTACCCCATCCTAGTCAATTAAATAAATACTTATTATTTAATCCTTTTTTACCTTTATTTGCCACCCTTAATTAAATAAATTTATATTTATTTAATTAAAACCAACCTTTCACTTTTATCCCTCACCTTTCATTAAATATATTTAATTAAGTTTGACCTTATCCCCCAAATCCTGTAACTAAATCAATTAATTATTACCTACTTAATTGATTGATTTAAGCTAATTAACCTTCATTACCATTTTTCTTAATATTTAATTCCACCTCACCTCAATCCTTATCCATCTAATCCTAGCCATTGAATCCATCTACATGGATCAAGATCTAAACTTTCCATCACTTGTCAAGTTTCCTAACCTACCTACCCTACCATTTTCTCATGCATGTGTGAGAATATATCTCACGCATGTGAAGCCACCCTACCTCTTACACATGTCATAAGGTAGCCACCCTACCTCTTAAACTTGTTATAAAGTAGTCACCCTACCTCTCTCACTTGTCGCATTCGTGAGCCTCCCTATGTGTGTGCTCACACATGTGTAAGCACACCTAAATCTTACACCTATGAAAAAATTCACTTTCTCAAGCCTCTTTCTGACACTTATCACAAGGATAAGTCTCCATTATCTCACTCAATCTCAACCCTCCATCTCACAATGCATCCTAACCCTTGATTTTCCTCTCAGAAAATCTACAAATGAAGGCATTTTCTCTCATTTTTATTATCTTCAATCATTAACTACATGATGTCCTATCTCTTATCCAATATACCTTCATCATAATATCATCAAAAAGAGAAAATCAAGTGGAGCACTAGGTGCAACTCACTTTGGATAAATCCAAGGAGCAAGGTCACTTGAGGTGAAATTATTTGGTTTAGCTCTATCTTTGTATTATTTCCTCATTTTATTTTATTTTGTCTTCAATTTTTATTGGGTATAATTATTATATTATTTCACTAGTCATGGTGATTTTTATTTATCATAATTGTTAAGGACTTTTGGTTATTGTTATTAGGTAAAACTATTTTTTGTTTGAGTATTCATGTTCATTGTTATTTATCATATCTACTAAAATATGGGTTAGTGCAAGAAGTTGGGTCCACTTTTTGGCCAAAAAGTGGAAGTGTTTTTCTTGGAAATCAAAGTTTATCACAGTTGGAGTAAAAATTTGAAGCACTTATACATAAAATCTCAATAAAGTCTAGTAATATGAAATGTAGTATTTTGAGTCTAGTTTTGAAATATGTAATTTATTATAATATCCAGATGATACAAGTTAGCTTTTAATAGGCACGTATAAAAGCCATTTTTTAAAAGTCACTTTTCTAGGTTCATGACATGCACGTGTACAAGCATAATTTGAACTAAATAAAATTAATATCATAATTCCTTTTTGGGAAATATGTGTATTATAGTGAAGTTTGATTATGACACTTTATATATATATATATATATATATATATACAATGTGTAGAGAATTGTGTGTAGATTGATGACATATATTTTTAATTTTATTTTTAAATTGAAGTTCTTAAAAAAATACTAAAACATGACATTTCAAGTTTATGGACCAATTTCCTCAGATATTAATTAATAAATATAAAAGAATTCAAATAATAATAAAAAATATATATTTAAAAACTAGACATTTCTATATATAATGAGTTTTAATTTCATGAGAAAATTTAAAAAATTCATCATTGACCATATTGCTAAAGTCATTTTTTTCTCTTGCTATTAAAATGGCCTTGTACTTGTAAGTCCAAGGCTAAGGGTTGGGTTAACTTATGCCTTTTTTGAATAGCTAGCAAATGAAAGATGGATTGTGAGGTTTCAATTTGTTTGGGTGTTGCCCACTTTGAAATAGGCTTATTCTAAAAAAATGGTGATTACTGTTTTAAAAGTTGAAAATGACACTTCCTAAAAGTGGACCTTCTTGCACTTCCCATATTTGGGCTGATTATTAATGTTTATATATTGCCAATGATTTTTGATATTCTCTCAGACCTTTGGCATTTTATTCTCTTTTTTATGTTAGAGTATATTTTTTATTTGGGTTTTAAATATTCTTTATCAAAATTTAGTATGTTTATCCTCTATTTTTTTGTCATATATATTTTTTGGGTTAAAGGCTTTTTTATTAAAATTTAAGATCACTCAACCTTTATGATCATATATAATATTTTTATTTGTTACAACAATCATGATATGGTCATTGTTATTTGATATGCTTGTTTAAATCCTTCAACCTCCTCGGCTCAAAATTTAATCCATTAAATTTCTCAAATTTCACCCTAAGTAGATATATTTACTAATGCTTTAACTTCAAATATTTTTACATAGCTCCCAATGAAAATAAAATTCATTATCGAAAAAGAGCATACCCTCTATCACATGTTAGAATTAATCCAAGGCTTTTATATTAAATATAATGATTTTCAACATTCATTAAACAAAATTAGATATTAATTATTGAAAACCCAAAATTAGAATAAACTTATTAAATAGTGAAGAAGTATAAATTTTCAAATGATAATAGAATTGGTAAAAGTAAAGTCAATTAGCAAAATTACAAAGAGAAAACATAGATGCATAAAATCAAAATTTTATTGTTGAATAATTATTCAAGAAAATCTTAGCCAAAATTCTAATACATCTAACTATATTAATATAAATGTGAGGTCAAATATGCAATAAAAAAATTTTGCACTTAAAATTTTTATGTCTAGAATTTTAAAGGAGTTCCAACAACATTAACATTGTCTCCTTATACAAATTTTTCTTATAATCTATATAAAAAAACCTAAATAAATAAAGGAGGAACAACTCCATGTATCCCAAAATAGACACTCAAATTGTGTCTCTTCAATTTTAAAGGTCCTCTAGCTTACATGTTACCATTGATATTTTATAGCTTCAATCATCATCTCTTTAAAAAAAACATCCATATCATATACAACTTTCCAAATATACCATGGATTCCTCCAAAAGCTATACCCCGTTTATTAAGAGACCAAAACAAATCATGACACATAAAGTATTACTAAACTTACAAAATTCTATAACAATCTTCACATTAGGTACCACTAAAGAATATATCAAGGGACCCATGTAAGTTGGGTGTATATTAAGTGTAATGCACAAGGCAAAACAAAAGTGGCCCTTAAAATCATATCATAAAAAGTACCATACCTCAAAAGGAGAAGTGGGAATATAGTTATATACTAAAGCCATAAGCTTTGGCCTTCCATAAAGCATTCCTTTGCCGACATACACTAAGGAAGGCAAGCACAATTTTTTCTCATGATTTCCAAGAAAAGGGTTGTGACTTTAAGACCCTTGAATCTAAAGCATTGGTCTCATCGAAAACAATTGAAACCAAAGACAAAAAGACTAAGTAGTGGATCATGATCCAAGAATTATTGTAGGGATA